>VXBT01013163.1:0-133211 GCA_013400235.1 Oriolus oriolus
TTTTTCAAACTGTACCTTCAAAATTAGCAACTCCCATCCATATTTTGCTCAGTCTTTTTGGAGATTTTTGTTTAAATTGGTTTTAAGGGAATTGAATTGGGTAAAAGGGAATTTGTGCTGAAATTTTGCACTGCATGCAGCTATAATTATAACTCAGTAGTTCTATTGATTTAGGATGCAGCAGACTATGGTCCTCTTTCCAATAATTTATCTCCTCTGATGCCAAAATAACTCCTGAAGAGAGTTAGGAACTGTTTTTGTAGATAATTTTAGCAGAGATTATTTCAGATCTTATCATCTTGCTGAGCGGCAAGTCAAAGATGAAAGAACCCCCTCAGTCTTAAAAGTGTTCCTCTCTAATACTTTTATTATTTACACTTGAACATATGCTAAGTATAGTTGACCTGTTAGTGTCAAAGAGGAGTTGTAAGCTGACACGGAGTTGTGTGATTCTTTCTTCTAGTGGAACAACAATAGAGTGTTCTGCTCCCTGATAGATGAGGATGGTAAATCTGCAGTGTGTAATCCAGCTACTGCCATAACAGAGTCAATAGTGGATGTACAGCTTGCTGAGACCTGAAAGAGTAAATATATGAAAAGGAAATTATGTTTGTATTTTCTCACTTATTTTGCCATCTAGATGACGGAGAACATGTCTCTAATAAGGAGAACAAGCCTTCATGTCAAGGCACTTACAGTACGTAGGCAGTTACATAGTTCAAACGGGCAAGGAAGCTTTAGTGGGAAATTGTAGGGCTTAGAGAATATGGTCCGGTGGCACCATTTTTAGCCTGTCTACAATGTAAGAAATCTGTACAGAATCTACTTTAAAACTTAAAGTTGGAAAGTGAATAGCCATACCTGAACATCCTGCTATTACAAACTGTCCAGTTTATCTGTAGTGTGTGGTTCACAATTTTCAGTTACTTGTAGAGAAATTGATGTATTGTTATACTACAGAAGATTTCATTAGTTCAGATTTCTGATTTCTTTAGATTTTTTAAGAGGTCATATTGCAGGATAGGGATGCAATTCAAACACTGGAACTGGTGAAATGTCACATTCAGTATAGTTTGCTTTTGATTATTCTGTATTTACTGAACAACAGCTTGATCTTTCCATTTGACCCTTTCTTGTAGAATTCCTCTCTCTGTGTGCTATGTGACCTGTTCTGTCACTTAACTTCCCTACATGCTTTACCTTGGAGATACTGAGAAGTGTTTGCTGAGTACTTTCACCACTCCACTCCTGGTTTACATTTTTTACGTCTTTCACATCTGGGGCTGCAGTTGTATTCTGAACTCTCTTTTGTGTTGAAATTTGATTTGTATCATAGGTTTTGCACTGCTGTTGATGCTGCAGAGATCTCAGTGTGTGGGGGGGTTATTCTAAACAGTCTCCACCTATTTTGATAATGTAGTAGCAGTCATAAGTTTGCTGTTTTAGTTGCACTGGATGAGATGTAGGTCACTAAATACTTGATCCAAAGCTGAGGGAAGTCAGGGTAACGCTGTTGGCTCTGAAGAAATCTAGAAAATAACTGCTGGGCATAAACATTTTGTAAAACATCTCTAAACAAAACAAAATGAAAAGATTCCGTTTTCTCAAATCCGTAGTAGGAACTGATGTAGATTTGACATTACAAAAAAAGCATGCTTTTTTTGTAAGAGAGTACTCTTAGCCTATATTGCAGAGCTGGCAAACAGTAAGAGTGAAATTCAGAGTTGATGATGATAGTTTTGATTCTGACGTGACCAGGGCTAGTGTTGATCTTTGGAAATTTAATCATGTTAACTTTTCGAGTTATTCTGCTCTAAATTCTTTGTTGTCATTAGGATTTTATCCCAGTGATTCCCTATGTAATAACAATGATTTAAAAGCAAAAGGTCTGGGGAGATCTTACTGCAGCCTTTCAATGTTTAATGGGCCTTATACGAATGATGGAGACAGACTTTTAAGCAGGACATGTTATAATAAGGCAAAGGATAATAGGTTTAAACTAAAAGAGGATAGATTTAGACTAGATTAAAAATTTTTTGTGATGAGGGTGGTGAAACACTGGCACAAGTTGCCCAGGGAGATGGTGGATGCCTCATCCCTGGAAATATTCAAGGCCAGGTTGGACAGGGCTCTGAGCAACCTGGTCTAGCTGAAGATGTCTTGGGTCATTGCAGAGGTGCCTGTGTGTGGATTAATGATCTTTAAAAGTCCCTTCCAACCCAAACTATTCTATATTCTAATGAAAAATTTCTGAAATTCCAGCTTATCAGTGCTTCTTTTAAAAAAACAAGAAACTTTTTAGGACTGATTGTTATACATGCCAGGCTCTGACAGGACAAATGTTAAGAAAGGTAATAAATGCTGTTCCACTTTATGTTTGGCTAACATCTTGATCTGGAAGATTTTTTAAAATTTAAACATTCATAGCCTTGATTTCTCATTTCTAGAAAAGACATACGTTTTACATGTATTTAATTGCTTACTAAAGTAATTGGTGGCACTATTGTATTGCAGTGTCAATGCTGTATTAGGTTAAAGCATTGATTCCAAATTTAACATATCTGGTATTTCAAAACGTTCTAGTAATTATCTTTATTGCTGCAGAAATAAATATGAAAATGATCTGAGGCAGTACAATTTTGTAATTTTCTCTTTAATGGTTAGGTGTACTGGAATTATTTTCATACACAAGACAGTTGAAACAGTGTGCTTTTCATTCATTTCAGATGTTAAACAGGAAATCTAAATGGATCATTAACCAATTAACCAAAATCCTGAGAATGCAGTTAGAGGAAACAAAAGTCTTTCTGTCAGTAACTTATAACGGCAGCTCACAAATTGCAATTAAGGTACTCTGAAACTCTCTAAGAACTCACTAGTGAAAAGAATAAAAACAACCAACCCTGAAAGCACTATTTTATTTTGCTGCATATAGAAGGTCACAAGATTCAACTGGAAAAGATCACAGTGGTGGAAATGTTTGAGTTTGTTTTTCTAGGCCACAGCATGCTTGAGTAAAATCCTAGCCTCCATTTACCACGTTTGCTCTTTCGCTGTAAACTTTGCTCAGTAGAAATTGCACAGCTTTGCTGAACTTAGAACTTCTCAGATAGCATGGAAAGGAAGGAATTCCTGCAACTTCATGAAGTGTTAATAACATTTCAGGTAGGACTGGCCATTCAGCTGTTTTGTTTAGTTTGCTTTCTCTGCCACACAGGTCAGGTAAATTATCAGTCTAACCCAGCCTGTGCCTGCAGCAACAGGTGATGATACTTTGGGAAGGCACAACAGCTGGACCACTTTCTGCTGTCCCATTTATTTCTACCCTGCTCTTCACCTACCTCCAGCTATAATGATCATGTCAGAGATGTTGTGGAGTATAAATGAAGATGAAACAGTAGAAATAACAGATGAAGCTATCTGGAGTTTATTTGAAACTTTTCCTGCTTTGTAGTACAAAAAATGTTAGTTTTTTAAAACAAGGTGATACAAAACAATTTTTCAGTTGACCCTCACAATCCCTATTACCTCTCACTTATCCACTTTTCTTTTTAGCTAAATATGTTGCTCTTATTTTATGGCAAAAAAAAATAGCCCTTTTGGTTAATACTTGCAGAAAACATTCCTCTAATACAAATTGGGCAAAAGCAATGCAAGAAGAGAAATACAACATTTAAGTAGTTCAAATTCCTGCCAAAAAAAAAAGAAAAAAGAAAAGAAAAGAAAGTCTGTGCCAGACTTTGAAGGTTGCCAAATTTGTGCCAGGAAAG
The DNA here is from genome assembly GCA_013400235.1 of Oriolus oriolus. Classification (NCBI taxonomy): domain Eukaryota; kingdom Metazoa; phylum Chordata; class Aves; order Passeriformes; family Corvidae; genus Oriolus; species Oriolus oriolus. Next base: position 3,771 of record VXBT01013163.1, read on the forward strand.
TTCTGGAAACCTAGATTTTTGCCTTTGGCCGTGACCTCAATCCTCCGTGACAGGCTGAGCAGTCAGGCTTCTGAAGTGCACTGGGACCCTGCCCAGAGTCACGGATAGAGATGAGAGGCTTCCCTGGAGGTGGGCTCTGGTGACACAGCCAGGGAAGCTGTGTGCCTCCTGTCAGAAGCCTGTCTGCTCAGAGTGAAGTACCAGGACAGCCTGGCCAAGAGGGAGACAGCAGGGCCCTACGGCCACATCGTTAGAGCACTGCATCTGCTTTGGCTTCAAAAGATGTTTGGAGATCAAGTCCCTGCTGGAAGTCAGTGGCAGGCTCCCAGGACTTCACAAACTTGTGCCCTAACTAGTGGCAATCAAAGAAAAAAGACAAACACAAACTGGCCCCAAATAGGAAAGCACAGTAGAATACTCTATTTCATTCAATTTGTTAATTTAAGATTAATGGTTATCTGCTATTCCTAATGCTTTTGTGACATTAAATAAGCATATTCCATTGAGATGTGACTGAAGGGTGTCCCAATGCCATTACTGAGGTGTTTCTGAACTTAGCAGGTGCTACTATCTCCTGATCATCAAGCAGGGAGAGTTTTTCCAGGAAGGGTGTGTTTTCAGAGAACTCATCTGCATCCTTGTGCAGAAACAGGTATCAGCCAAGGCCTAAGCTCAGCATTATGATTACTCTTGGTGAAGTGATAATGAATCTTTGCTAACAGTGTTTAATCCTTCAGTTAACCTGCTTAAATTACATTTTCTTTTCTGATGCAGATTATGTGCTAAACAGAGATCCAGGATTTGTCCTCTCACTTTCTCAGTGGTCAGTAGAAATCAACAGTTTTCTTCTCTCAAAAAATGTGAGGGATTGATGAAAAAGTTGTCAATAGAATGACTCCTCTCTATCTGGTGCTTGTTCTTCTATATTTTTACAAAAATTGTTCTATCAAGTGTACAAAAAAATTAAGCCCATATTTCAAGTCTTCCTCCTTTGGCCCTAAGTATGTTTCTTAAGTCTCAGCAATGTGGAGGTTGACTCTCCACTGCTTATCTTGTACATGCTTAGTAATCTGATACTCACTTGAAATGTGAAACCCATGGGTAGTATTTGTTTATCTCATTTGATAAAATTTTTAGCAAGTTCTGCCTTCTGACAGATACTCTGTCACAGTGTTTTAAGGGGAAAAAAATGCAGCAGATAAATTTCAACTTCAGGCCCTCCTCTAGCATCTTCGACAGGTCTGTAAAAACAAACTGATGGATGATGTCACAGGAGCCCTGAAGGAGTTGCACAGTAATGACCACGATCGTCAGGCAGAACACTTTCTCATCAATCTCAACCAGGAGAGAAAGGGCTGTTATTTTAATGCAGTAGAAACATTTTTAATGGGGTGTTTAATGGGGTTCTACGCATATCTTATTTACCAGTAATGTATTGAAACATATCAGGGGAACAGTTTCCCTTAATAATATTTTTAAAGGCTCCTGTCTAGAGCTTGTTTGCTTAGCTGTGCATTTTTTCAATTATTTTGAGCTTTTCCATCCTCGAAGTTTTGTCTTAAACAGGACCCGTAACTGATAGCTAATTTTCTTCTCACACAGCGTTGAGACTGAACTAGTTCTATAGAAACAGTTTTGTGCCTTTGAAATTTGTTGGCAAATTTCATGGGAGGTGACACGTTATCCGATTTGCAAGCATGGCAAAAATGGTGTGGAAATTTCAGAAAGTGTTTGTTATATAGGATAAAGAAACAAACAATTTTAGAAGTTAGAACCCTTTTTCATTGTTATTGTCTGTGTTGCTTTTATGTAAGTTAATAATAATTTACTCTTTAAAGTCTTAATGTACTGCATAGAAATAATAGGAAACATTTGTTGTAGTGGAAATCATCTGTCTGACTTTTCAAGCAGTGCTGTTTATCTGTGTCTTGGTGCACGTCCCTGGCAGAGGTTTGCACACTGAATGAAATGCTGATTAGCTCTGTGCCCTCTTACACAGGGTAGCTGGATCTGCAGTTACACGTGTGTCCACTGTGCCCTTGTGGTGCCCCTGTTTGTGCTTGGCATATACTGGTGAATCTTTTCTGGACAGCTGTGTAATTTCTGAATGCTCGAGTAGTAAAAGAATATCGTTTTTCTCCTAAAATAAATGTTTGTGTTTAGTCAGTGAGCATTCCTGTGTATTGCCTTCCAAACCAAAGGGGAAAGGTCCCTCTACTGTCAGCTGCTCTGAACCTGCACCTGATGACACCATTCCAGATCTAGCGCTCCCCGTGTACCAGTAACATGGACATACAGGGAGCCTTTTATTATCCCTTTAGGCAGCCTGCACAAAGATCAGCTATGCTGAAGCCCCGTGGTATCAGAGCCAGCTCTGTCTCCAGAAGACATTGCACTCCAAGAAAGGCAAAGAGACACAACTCTTCTCTTTCTGAATGAAAACACTGATGTGCCTCTTTCAGTGTCATTGCTTTGGAATCTGTTATCTTACATAGGGCGTGGCTGGCTTTCTGCTTCATTTTTTTTCGTAGTTGAACGCATTTAAAGTAGCTTGCCTCGGTTTTGCATGACTTTAGTAATAAGTAACCTTGCTTCTTGAAGAGTGGACGTGCAAGAGCAAATACACTGTATCTTCTTGGAAATGGAGCTTCTGTGTGATGCCTGGCTGCTCAAAAGTTTAATATTGTTGATGAACTAATTTTTTTAGATGAGGTGGGGCTTTGTACCCTGCCTGAGACTGTAGCCAATGGCTGGAGGATTGCAAAAAAGGTTTATTAATTCCTCTCTGTTACCTAGAATTTGCCTCTTCTTGCAATCAAACAGATGAGTAAAATAGAGATGTAGAGAATACAGATCATGAATGGATATTTTGTTCTGACCAATAATCTAATGGCAGACTGTCATGTGTCTCCACTGACTCTATTTACAGCTGCCTGCAAATGAGACAGAAAATATTGCTCAATTAGATAAAAGATTAATTTTTCATTAATTATTCAGTGATGTCTAGCAGAACTGCAAAGTGTCCAATGAGTACCTGGAAGTGCCCCCTCCTTACACATATGATACCATGAGCTGAATGAATTCAGCAGTTGCATCCAAGGAGGATGTGGTATATATCCATTCTCCTCTAAAAAGTATATTGTTGACAGCCTGCTGTTTTCTGTATTCTTCCTGTGCACTGGACTGAGATTTTTTCATTTCATGCATCATCATTCACAGCTTGCTGGAGTAATTCCATAAAGTCAGTACATGTCCCTCATACACACAAACAGAAGAGGGAACAATATATTTTTGCTGTTGTTTTTGAAAGCTGGGCACATTTGCATAGATTTAATTTTCGTTTTCACCTGCTAGTGAAGTCTATTGGGCAGAAAGGAAGAACCTCTAGTTATTTTAAGCTCTTTGTAAGCTTGAAGTCCATTACTAATTTGTTGCAAAGTTTGGTTTTCTTTATGGGTTTTATCACTTCAGTTAATATGGAAAACAACCTTGATTTAAAAGAAGAGGTATTGTGTAGCCTAGATGAAATCACCTTGATAGTGTTTCACCCCTAAGAGTTAGGAAATTAAATTAAAATGTGTGAGATAAGTGTCCTCTTGGCTTTGATCTAGGTGTGCATATGGAATTACAGACCCATTTTCTGCTACCTAGCCTTTTCTACTGATTCATGAGGATCAGCAAGAAACTGCTTCATTGGTCTAAGAGTTTCTGAGTGTGGGGAGTCCTCAGCTGGTGAGGAGGGAGTATCAGGGATGTGGGGCAGGAAACTGCTGTTCTGTCGGCTTGACCTTAGCATGCCTTTTGCTATCTAGTATAGTTTAAAACATGAGAATTACCCTAAACTGTATGAATGGGCCGAAATCAAGTTGGCATTTTGTATCTTTGTGGTGGGAAGTGCAACATCTTTTTCCTTTAGCCAAGGTGTGCAGCATGCTGTTCATGCTGTTCATGCTGTTCATGCTGGTCATGCTGCTCATGCTCCAGGCTGTAGCTGGAAACCTCTGGCAGCAGCGTCAAACTGCTGATTTTCCTTTCTGTTCCTTCCCTGATCTCTGACTGCTGGTTCATGTCTTTGTGATATCCTGTCAGTTGTGGTGTCGTGCAGAGAGAAGAAAAAGCATCCCGTGGTAGGGATGGCGGATGGAAGGGACTCCTTGAACTGCCTGTATCACTGCCTGCTCCTGAAACCTCAGCACCACTGGGTGGAAGATGTGGGAATATAATGACCAAGGTATCACTGGCAGAGAAGGGGGATATGTTGATTGCTGTCATATGCTGTATCTGCCCAGGTATACCCATCCACTTCTGTAAAAGATAGCTGAAAACTTCCATGAATCTTGTCCAGAATACAAAGTGTTAGGGTTGAACTGAGACTGAACTGCATGGTCTGGAGACTGATAAAATAAACATGTGATTTAGGTGCTGATTAAAGATGTATGTGTTTATGAGGGAAAAACAGCAGGGGGTTCTGAGAGGCAGAGTAATGGGGAATTAACAGCATCAGTGCTGTGTTTCAAAACAACATGAAAAAGAAGGGGCTGTTTTGAGGCTTGTTGCTGACTGTAAGAGACACAGTATTAGGAAAAATCTTGCTGATTTGAGTTTTTCTTTGTTTAAGGAAAATTGCCTCATATATTCTTTATTATTAAAGACAACTGCATCAAATTTATGTGAGACTGGTCTTTCTGATCGGTCAAGTGAAAAAGAGAAGTTGTGTTGTTTGGATTTTCATTTTGGTTTTTTCATCTGTGTTCAAAATTGGATGTTATTGTTTTAGAAGCAGTATTTCATAAATTCACGTTTTCAGGTTAAACATGATTCAGCGCTTAATATTGCTCACTTAGGATAGGCATGATTACCTATGACAACTGAGCCCTGGTTCCTAGAAGTCATATTATTCCTGTAGAATTGTTTTTTAGTTGGTTGACTGGTTGGGTTTTAAATTACTGATCTGTGGCTTTGAAACTGCATCCGAAAGCGTAATCTATGCTCTAAAGTGAGCGATGTTATTTCACATTTATATCTCCACAGATTTAGAGGGAATGATTAATAAGTATAATAATATCTCAATATCATCTAATAATATATAATTAACATCTTAATATAATATCTATAATAATAGCCCCTAGTCTGAGCAAACATTTGCTGCATGTGCATCCAGCTCCAAGGATGTCTAAGTCCCTGGATGGTGAGGTGAGTTAAAGGCCACGTGGCAGCTCACAGTGGTACAAACTTTTGATAGAGCTTCTAAGCCAAGACAGAATTCTGCTTTGCACTGTGTGGAAAGTACAGGCACTGCTAGATATTGCTCTCTGTGAATCAGCCTCAGTCTCTGTGTGCTGTGCAGTGGCCAGGGGGATGTGCAGTCATCGCAGTACCTGTGCAGGTGTGACCTTTGCCTTCCACATCACAGGGAAAATCACCATTGTAATCAAGGCACTTTTGTGTGCTTCAAGCTTTTAGAAATAATATGTATTTATCTCTCTTGATATCCTAACAGAAAAGAGAATTTCTAGGTTTTTAACTGTAAGGTTCTGTTTCAGCCTTTTTTCTAAACTCAGCTGAAAGGGAAATGTGAGTACATATTCTCATTGACATTTCTGACTGTATCTATATTGTGTGTTAACATTCTTTTGTTTATCTAAGGAAAGAAATTAAATCCTTTTCTTCCAGTTTCAGCAATATTGCTTGAATAATGTGCCAGGTACAGATTGGACTCTGCTCCCTTTGGCAGTACAGCACTGCAAGCAATGATCATGTACTGCTTTGAATGCTTTTTAAGTAGCTCAGTATTTCCTGAGACTGAATAGTTTGATAAAAGTGTTAAAGAGAACCAAGAGTAGGGACCAAAAATATCCCAGGGATTATTGCAGGTTTAGCCTTTCCTCAGCACTAACAATTCCCGTACCAGCTCCCCTGCTCAAAAGAAGCTCCAGCCTTTGGCAGGGTGTGGCAGGGTCCTGCCAGTGAAGGCGAGGGGCCCAGACGAGGGGCTCCACCTTAGAAATACGCTGTGGGAAGAGGCAGGGGTGTGTGGCCATTCAAAGTACCAACATATCAAGACAAGATAGACCCTGAAGATGCTGGATCTCATAGTTTTTCAGCACCTGTTAGTTTGTGCATGTGGCCAACACTGACAGAGAGGTTAAACCGCAGGCATTTGTTCTTCCTTTCTTTTTTCTCTTTCGTAAGGTAAAAGTGAAAGGCCAAGTGAAAATGTGTGACCTGGGATCTTGCTCAGGAAACCAAGCTGCAGTGCTACCCCTGTGTGCCTGTGAGCAGCCTCCCAGGCCATCACTCTCCAGCCTTGGGCAGGACCAGGATCCTGATTTCTGAGACATGAAACCAACTGAAAATCTGCCCAGGAAGTCATGACAACTACTTTCCTAAAGGCTGCAAATGGATAGAAGTGTTGCTTGCTGTCTTTATTTTTGTCTGAGCCACCATATTTTAGGTCAAGAGTACTCACCAGAGACTTGCAATGTTGTGAAATGAAATATGCCTTGCCTCTGCTTCCTCTGAAGATGAGCTTCTTCCAAAAAATCGCAACTCATGGCTGGAAACTATTTAAACTTATCCTGTAGCAGAGAGATCTTTTTCTCAGTGATAGTCATAAGCTTATAAAATTACACTAATGAAATATGATTTTAAAAGCTTGATCTTGCATTTGACAAGTTCAAACTAGCATGCCAAATTAGTCTATAATACTAAATCTTATTTTGTTTCCTAAGTTTCAATTCACTTAAAAGTCATGACGCAATTCGGTTTTTATTTTCAATGGGAAAAAAGATGACAGTGAAATATTTGTGTAACATTTTTAAACATTGAAAAGATGTCATTAGTTCCACTTCCAAGGATGATCAGTTTGTGTTCGTAGGGATAGGATTGAGCTCAAGGAAGTGAAACCAGGTACTTTCTAGTGAGAAATTACCCCTCTCTAAATATTCCTTCTCTTTTTTTGGACAGTTTTTTCCAAGTGTGAGAAAGAATGAAATATTCAATCATCATTTAATACTTTCAGAGGAATGCAGAACAGTAAAAATTTGTACGTGAACTTCAAGCATTTTAACCAGTCCTGTATAATAGAAATAATTTAGTAACCACTAATGCTCAGTTATAATGAGACATGCACACAAACCAAGGTGGATTAAAACTCAAAGTCCAAATTCTGATCTTAATTAATACCAGCGTAAATCTACAGTAAATTCACTGAACACAATATTACAGCAGGATCACTGAAAATAGATTGGGGTGTCAATGTACCACAAAATACTGTGCTCTTCTCGTTCATTTAACACAACTCCATTTGTATAATAATGTAAAGCTAATTGTCCAACCCTAAGTTAGCACATTATGTTGGTCTGTAGCTCTTAATTAACAGAACAGGCTTTTGAGTAATTTGGAAGTACACTGTATTTGAAGTTCACAAGGAATTTAAGATGTATTAAATTAAAGATAACATTGCACGTAAGTCATTAGAGTGACAACTTAATTCCATATACTAAATACTTGATTTAGCAGCACAGTTCATCGTTGCCAACTACATAAGCAGGTCTCATGCAAGAAGAGACAGCTACAACACTTCCTGCCCCTGGCTGCCAGGGCAGCTCTTCCAGGAAGGGCCTGGAGGCTGCCTGGGCCATTGCCAGCCAGGCTGCTCTGAATTAAAATATAGAAAATTATCTCCTCTGTCCCACCTCTCCAAAGGCAGCTTGTGCTCTCAGATTAAAATCTGACAAATCATGAGAGTGTCAGAATGAACAGCAGAAATATAGAATAATGATGTCACATTTGTAAAATTCAGTTGGCATATTTTATGATTGAGAACATCTCACAATTAACTGTCTTTGCAGAGTCATAACAGTGAAGTTTTCAAAATCATAGTAAGACAGTATTATGTGGATGAAAATTCCTTCTTTAAAGGTTTTTTACAGTGTTACCAGCATTTTTCAACACTCAGTGGTAATAAGGCACCTTGTTACCACAACGACAGAAATGCTAGTGTTCGGAATATGTGATAAATATGATTGTCACATCTGATGAAAAAGAAGACTTTTGTATCATTTTAACCTATCATTAGGATACAAGACACACCATAATTCTTACTTTTTTTATGGTAATCTAACAACCATCTAGAGACCCAGAAACTGCTGTGTCAGATATATCTTAGCACCTGGTGCAGTGATGAGAAGCAGGTCTGCATGGCACTCCTTACGCTGAAAGGGTGAACTCCTGCCCCAAAGTCTGGACATCACCAGTTCTGACCAGTCTTTTGTGATTTTGAACAGCATCTCTTTCAAGCCACTATAGAGTTTTATTAGAGAAACTTTTAAAAGACCTACTTGGAAGTTTGAAGTTGCTCTAGTTGTTAGGAAGAGGGATGGCACATTTCAGCAATAATGTCATGGCAAAAGGGAGTTTAAGTTTTCCTCTCCAGTAACTTTTCAATGGAAACCAAGTTGATGCAAAGACATTTTGTAGAACTTCCCCTCGCTTCTTGTAATTCATGTTCTTGAACAGAAAATAGGATCTGAACACAGATCTGGCATTTAAACTGAAACTCACCTCTTTTCCTCCTTTCTTTTCCCCAGAGACATGGGAAAATCAAAACAAAAATTTTTTTAACTCGCTTTCACTGGTTTCCCAATACAATAATGTACATCTTCAAAAAGATTATTCTGTTAAAAATGTATAATATACCTCAGGAAGGATGGAGATCTCCTTCAGTCATGGCTATGTGTTTTTCCATACTTTTGTCACTGCCTGCCTTCCCAGTGGATCCCAGGCTGAGCTGACACCAGTCCGTGGGTTGTCACCCCATGTCCCACAGCCTCCTCCCAGCTCTGGCACTCACAGCTACAGCCAGGGAGGCCACGGGCACAGGGCCACCAGAGATGGGACAAGTCCCAGTGAGCTCTGCCCAGTGCAAGCCCAGAGAGCTCCTGGTGCTCTGCCCTCCAGGACAAGGCAAACCTGTGGCCTTCTGCTGGCAGTGGCAGAGGTCATATGCACAAGGCCACACCGGTTGTATTTATGCTGGATGTGAGCAAACTATTGCATCAGCAAGGGCACATTGAAAATTAAAAAATAAAATTGTCCTGTCTGGCAGCCTAAGTGTGAGAACTGGGGTACGCCCTTCAACCACTCTTACCTTGGATTCCGGTGTTATGGGGCTGAGTATAACCTAGTCTGTTTGGATGGGTTCCTTTAGGACCACTCAGCTGCAGAGAAGACTGAATATGTTTTCTAGCCAAAGCAGGAGACTCGCAGTAGGTATGTTTTCATGCTTGCTGTGGCAGAGGCTCTGTGGAAAAGGCATTAATGCATTTTGTCCCTCTCCTACTTTTCCATAATTGCCCAGGCAAAACGACAAGAACAAACCAACCCTGCATTTGAGAACGAATGCATTTCAGGATATGGAAACAATTTTGCATTTATTTGTCATCTGCTTTTTTGGTTCAGCAGAAAAAACTGAATCTCCCTCACCCAAGCTATGCTAGATGACAGGAAGATATTTGCTATTGTATTTTCCTAGGAAAACAGAGGAAATGAGTCCTCTTGCTCCTATTTCCTGCATGGGTGTTCTAACTATTAGATTTAGAACTGTCACCTGGAAAAAGGCAAACAAAAGGCAGACTGAACTTCCTTCAGTTTTTTAAAACAAGAAAAGTGAGTAGGCACCTTGTTTTAAAGGAAATGTGGACATAAAGAACTAAGAGATGCTTCCTCTTCAAGGGTAGGACACTTGGCATCACTCTGTCTGTCTTTGCTGAGGAAAATAGTGTTTCGGGAGCTCAGCATCTGCAGGACAATCAAAAGTGAATTTGCCATGTTCTTACATTGCTCTCTGCTGAGAGCCTCAGCACCATGTTCAGGGCTCCAGATTTTGTTTACATATCTTTAATTCTTTGTTTCATAGAAATTTTTATTATATCTAATGCTTAACCTCTCTGTCCCTTCTTGAAATCAGGGGACAAAAGAGAATGTGTTTATATTATAGCGGATGCATGCATCAGATGCAAAGCATTCAGACAGTTTGATAAAAACATAGTTATGGAGGAAGATGAATGTTCTTAGAAATAATTATCTGAGCCTGATGTTGTGGAACAGTTAGAACTAACAATATTGGTTTTGAAAAGGTATGTTGGTGTTCCAGTTTGGACTGAGATAAGAAAATTGTTCTAGCAAATGTGATGGATACAGAAGGGCGTGGTGTTTTCTGGCTGAAATCATCCTGAAGAAACTTAATCTTGCAGTACTGGTAGCACTGGCACTTGGTATGCTACAGCTGCAGCAGCATGCCCAGAAAATTTAAATTCAGTGTAACAGTTCTTAAGGTGGCATTAAATAGAAATTAGACATTTGTAAAAGTGTTTTCTGGAGTTTTATCAAAGGAATAGAAGATGCATAGGACAATAAGTCAAGTTTCAGTATGTGTGTTCCAGTTAGACTTTTGGAAATATGATTATTTTGATTCATGTGGGAACTGCAAATAAGAACTACAGGAGCAAGAGGCTCACTAACAATCTGAAACCAAAGTATTGTATTTCTCTCCAAGTATTCAGCCCACTAAATATACTCTTATAGTAGTATCATATTGTAACTTTTGAAAATTAATTTCCAAAAATGTGCTCTCTTACCATTACATACATTTTTGTTTCATGAAAGACTATAAAGATCTGTACAAACAGAGGATTGTAAAGTGCCAATTAAGTGTATTTTTCACTTTTAGCAGATTGATAGATTTTAAAAAATCAGTCTAGTCATATCCCTGAAACCTAGATTATGTCATTCTGCTTTATAAATTTTATATTAAAATTCCTTTATGTTGTTTTAAAATAGAATAGAAATAAAAAAGAGTCTAATTAGATACTATTTTTCAGTTTATTCAGTCCCTGCTTCTCTTTGTTACTTCTAGTGTGCTAATGCTTGTGTTCCCTTTTGTGGATTTTTTAAGTTAACCTTTATTTATGCTCAATCTTTTTTAGATGCAGTTCAATGAAGGTTAACAGTATTTGACATCTATCTGTAAAATGAAGAGGGGAAAAATGTGGGTATTTTTGTTTTGTTTTACTTTGGTTGGTTGGTTGGTTTTTTTAGGAAATGCCTCAATTCTAGAAGTACTTTTTTTTTTCCTGTAGTTCATTATTATATCAAATGGTGTAATCTCAAATAGATGTTTATTTAGTATGTTCTAGCCTTTTATAAACAGAAGAATTAATCAAAGTACATTTTTGCACATTGTTACTTAGGAAACACGTTGTCAATAACTAAATATTTTTAAACATGCAAACCCTTCATAGCCCTTCTTCAGAGACATACTGTGTTTCCTGGCAAAAAACAATATTGAAGGAACTGGCAAGCTATTTTGAAGGACACTGAAACTTTTAGTATCACCTCAATGAGAAAGTTTTACTCTCTTTCCCTTTACTGCAGACACACAAAGATGGAAATTACTCAATTTGCCCTTCTGGATCATGTTAGACACTCATGGGCAGAATGTTTGTGTAAAGAAACCCCTAATTTGTTGATTTTTTGGCGTAGGGTACCATAATCAGACCACATCAGAAGTCCCTCCTGCAGACTCCTCTGCATCAGTTATTTATCCTGCGCCCTGCGGGTGGCTGGGAGCTCCCTCTTGTTTCCAGCTGGTCTGTTACCACCCGTGTAGGTGACTACTGGGGAGATTCTGGACCATCCAGAAAAATAAGTATGCACCCAGGCACTGCTCTGTCATCCACTTATGCAGCTCTAAAAAAAAGGGCTTACAAATTCCATAGCTCTTACCCCAGTGGGAAAATTGTTCTCATTTGTCACAGTTAAAAACCAAGCACAGGTGCAGAATCAGTTCCTTGCTGAAGTCCGTGGATATACTTTTGCAGCAACAGAGGATGGATAAATTAGAAGAGATTGTTTTCCCATTACTTCAAAGTGAGGTTTTAATCTAAGTTATGAAGGCTCTTCAGATGCAAAGGTTATATGGGCTCATCGTGATTCGCTCGTGCTTTAAAAAGATGCACATTGGTAGCTGGTGTGCTAGTCAAGTACTTGCAGTTCTTAACTTCAACCATCTGTGATCAAGATGACCTTGGTTCTTACCCTTTCCAAATAAAATGTACGGTTATTTTACTGAGATTTCTGTCGGTGAAATGTGTGACCGTAAAGCAGTTCAGCATTTTTGCGGAATGATAATCTACTTGGAGACAGCAGAGAGCCGAGGGAAATTGAGTCCTCAAGTGTTGTACTCATGTGCAAGAAGCGAGAATCCAAGGCTGAATTTCTGCTTTCAGTGTCTTGACTTTACAATTCCAGGCACCCTCAAACGAACTGCTGCTTTTTTTATAAGTGAGAGTAATTATTGCACTTATAAGTAAATTTATGATTTGTCACTCTTAAGTGCTAAATTTTTAATTACATAAATTTAATTACATTAATTAATGGAAAATTAATTGGAAATTTAATTTAAAATGGAAATTAATTACATTAAAATATTTAATGTTCCTTTCTGACTTGGGGTGTTCTCAAGTAATTGCAAAGACAACTAACTCATTTTCATGATTTTTTTTAAATGTTTTTGTAGCCACTTTCCATTTAGAAATTAAATGGAAATGGGGTATAAATTTAAATGGGGAGAAAAATGCTTAAAATACTTCAGAGAGTAGTTAGAAAAATCTCAGATCTTACTTGCTCCTCAAGATCTATGAAGTCCTATCTCGAGAAAGATCTCATAAAAAAACCCAAAACAACTTAGAGATGGTAACAAAATTACCTTATTTATTGCTTTAGGCACTTAGTGAAGCTTCTTGAAAAGTCTTCAAAAGTAAGACAATAAGACAATAATAATAATAATTTTTAAAGTTCCTTATATCTCTTAATATTAAAGGATTTCTTATAATAACAAGCATCTAGTGGTATAAATGATAGGTACAGCCCCTAATGGCCAGATCCGGAAGAAAATGATCCTATATCTGAAGTCAGCTTATTTTATTGCAGAGCTTGAGAAAAGTTGCAGTCTGCTTTCTGTGCTGGGGTTTGTGAAAATGAGCTAATTCTGTTAAGAGCATTGGTTCCCTAACGACTGCTTAAAAACTGAGTTAATGCTAAATGCTGTAATAAAACCTGGGGTTTGTATCTTCTGATGTAACTGGTTCATCCATGGTAGTAACTGCACCTTCTCTACATGCCAGGGAATAAAGGGATGCATCAAACTATACCAAAGGGAGAAAGAGTGACAAATATTTTTGTATAAGAGCTGGCTTTGTAGTATTTGCTGGAATGCTTACCTAGAATGTCCTAAATTGTTTCTGCTCTTAGGTCAAAATTTTTCAAAAGAAATTTTGCATAAAGTTAAATTTTAGAAGTGAGTCTTAAAGACATTTAGCTTCTTTGTGCTGAGTTTTTAGAATGCTGACTTGGGTATTTGAGAAGTGCCATGGTATTGCAAGTGGAAAGGCTCTCTTCAGATGAACTGCAGTGATCCCTTTCAGGGTCCTAACACAGACCAATGGTTTAAATCATGGGAAATAAATTAGGGAAATAAAGCTAATAAAAGTTTTATTAGTTGTAATAAAACTGCCAATGCGGTTTAGATATGGTTTGGTCCCAGCAGCAGCACTTTTCATAGCTGGGTTGCTGGACCCTGCCTTGACTGATCCTCCTTGCTGGGCTCAGAGTGTAGCTCAGGGAGAGATCGTTCTAAAGTGCCGCTGGTGCTGTCTCTGCACTGAAATCTGCCAGCATTGCCGATCCAGACCTCTCTGCGTGGCATGGGTAAGAATCATGTTCAAGAGATGATTTCCAGTTTGATCTAAAATTTTATTTATAGTAACATGACGTGCAGCTGTCTGAAAGCTTAACTAGTTAATTTATGGCTCCTAGATAGTTTTTATTCAACATGTTAGTAATTGTTAAGATATGATTTATCTTCAGCACTAATTGCAGTTTTTTAAGGAATAATAACAAACATGCTCTAACACAACTAAAACACAACTAAATATAACTAAAAATCTTTATCTTGATATAGACCTAGAGTAAGCTCTCCCTAATTAATTTTGAATAGTTTGCCATATAAAAATGAACTGCTCAAAGATGTTTCTGAAAAAGAGTACATTTCACTTTCTTTTTCCTATTTCTCAATCACTGCAGCTCAGTAGCTTCATCTCTGAGTCAGGTTGCCTTCTCAGATGCATCCTTTAGAAAGTACTAGATTCTTCCACTAGGAGAATATGAAAATTATCAATGCAATGATGTTGATATGTTGTGGCAGTGTTTCTAAGCTGAAGTCTTTTGGGGTTTTGGCTGTAATGTTTTGGCATACATATTTCTGTTGAAAATCTGGTGCCTGATTAAAAAAAAAACAGCAAAAAAAGTTGAACCCAGGTTTTGAAACAACAAATGTTGTCACACCTTCACAGAAACAACTGGGGATATTTTAAACTCCATTTAATACATTTTAACTGAGCTATTTGAAAATATACATGAATGTAACTGTGCCTGCTGTTTCCTGCATAGCTCTCTTCCAACACTTGTTGAATGCTTTTTTCTTTTTATTCCTAGTGGGAGAAAAAGTGTACTGGAACCTGTAAAAATGTGCAAAAGCTGCTCCGTGAGAAAATAGACCTTTGGTACCCTTAGCAACAACACGGGATTGCGGATTCAGAATGGCAGTAATTGTCAAGTGTAAGATACATGTTGGTTTGGTGAGTACAGGTGCATACAAAATGGCTAAGAAACAGCTACACAGCACTTAGGGGCAGGAGTATACAGAATATTTCTTTCATACAAGAGGTAGAGCAATTGTATTAGTTTGCAAAAGCTTGTTTCAGTTCTGAAATCTGCTCCATGAGAAAGGCATGCAAAGGTAAAAACTTTATCAATTACTTCGAAGGGAGGATGTTTGAAATTATTTTGTTTTTTTAAATTGCATTTTATTTTGTCAATTTCCTTCAGGATTTTTATATATTTATAAAAAAACCTCAATATTTTTTAGTTCTTCTATTCCAGGTTTATAGAGAGAAGATAACCATGAGCCCATTCGGTTCCAACCAAGTTATATTTACAGGGGAGAAGTAGCAAGTGTCCCTGCTGAGCCATGATTTACAAGGTAAATAGCAAATGCCAAAGATTAAGTGACGGTTTTCCCTTGTTTGGTGCTTAAGGGAAGAAATAGGGTTACTTCTCTGTTTAACTTGGGCTAAGTAATGCCACTCTTACAGTGTATCATTCTGTGCAAGTGCTTCAGTTCTTCAAGATGGGCATCTTGGGAACTGAACATGTCAGGAATCAGTGTTTTAAGCATGATGCCCTTTCTAGCTGAGGGAAATGACTTTTTCCTGTCCTTTTCTTACTTCAGACTGCAGATTTTAAAATTCCTCAGCAAAAAAACAAACTTGAGAGGTGAGGAAACGTTCCTACTAAAAATCTTTCCAGACTGGCTGTGGTCAACCTGGCTGACCACATAAAATACAACTTCATGTTATATGTTGATTGTTGCAATATCTAAAGTATGTGTTAACACACAGGTAATAATGTTGAATTTTATCTGTGGGTGAATTATGGAGACACCAAACATAGCACAGTTCCTGAAGTAAAATTCCTTAAACACAGTAAATTTTCAAGTTTGCTCTATAAAGAAAGCTGCTGACATGGAACTAAGGAAACCAAAATAATTCTGGGCACATTCCATGTGCAGAAAAAAACCCAGTATGCTGAGCCAGGCTGCATGTTTTTGTTGCTGTCCTTTGGATAACAAAAGCACTGCTTCACCAGCTCGGAGCAATGTACATACAGGATGATTCCTTTAGCAACACTTTCATATGCTAAGGGCATAAGAATCTACTGTGAATTTTCAGCAGCAGCAGCAAGAGACAGAAATTGAGTAGTGAGAGCTTTAAATTAGGGGACTGGAGACCCAGCCCACAGAGGTGGGGTTTAAAAGGAAAGCAGGCACAAGGCATGGTTAGGGCTGTGGCATCACTGGAATTACAAAACCAGAATAGGTATCATGTAACTGAGCATTCTGTTGGACAGCTTCAGGGCACTTAAGAAAGTCAGGAAAGATGAGAAAGTGGGTTGTGCTGCAGGGCATGGAGGGAGCAGGTGATAGTGTCGAGCGCTCGTTGGAAGAGTCACAGAATGGTGTGGGTTGGAATGGACCTTAAAGGCCCCGTCATGGGCTGGGATGTCACCACCTAGATCAGCATGCCCAGGTCACCATCCAGCCTGGCCCTCAACACTTCCAGGGATGGGGCACCCACAGCTTCTCCGGGAAAGCCGCTCTAGCCTTCTTTGAGTACTGGAAGACTGCAATGAGGTCTCCCAGAGCCTTCCCTTCCCCAGGCTGAATAACCCCAGCTTTTCCAGCCTGTCTTCATAGGAGACGGTGCTTCAGCCCTGTAACTGTCTTTGCGGCCTCCTCTGGACCCACTCCAACAACTCCAGGTCCTTCTTGTGCTGAGGACTCCAGACCTGGATGCAGTGCTCCAGGTGGGCTCTCACAAGAGAGCAGAGGGGCAGAATCCCTTCCCTTGACCTGCTGGTTGCCCTTCTTTGGATGCAGCCCAGGATGCTGTTGGCAGTCTGGGCTGAGAGCGCACACTGTTGGCTCATGCCCAGTTCTTCATCCGTGAGGGTGGAAATTATAAGTCAGGAAGAGATTTATAACAACTATTCCTTCAAATTAAAGGCAATTGGGCATTTTTCAGGTAATGGTGCCATGCTGACTTGCTTGTGAACAAAGTGGAGCGTGTTGCCTTACTTTTTGAGACTTATTGACTCTTGTGCCTTGCATGTGTTTGTTACCATCTAGTGGGAATTGAATCTCCAGGTGCTGTACCATCTGTTTGGGAAAATGTGCCCTGTACCTGACTTTCAATTTTGTAAATGAAAAGTAATACTGAGTATTTGGGGATTATTTAGAAAAGCAAACATGTTCGTAAATACCAATGAATATCTCTCCTCTCTAGTAAGGAGGCTTTTTAAATTATGTTTAATTTGAAAATTACACTGGAATGTCAAAGATTTTCAGTTCTCTTTCCCTACTGGAGAAAAAAAATGAGCCTAAATGTTTCCAGGAAATGATAATTGTGAGGGCTTTGGTAAAACTAGTTTGGACCTAACATTTCACAAGTTGTATTACTGTCTTTGTTAACAAATACCATTTCTTGTTCAAACTACATAATACAATCATTAATATATACTAGTTCCAAACTCTAAATATTCTCTGCTAGGGCTGGGCAGTGGAGTCATTAGAAATAGTAGTATTTTTTTTATGAAGGGTGGTTAGAAATTGCCGGTGTAGGTTTTTATCTTGTATCTTCTGTACTGCACCATTTTTTTCCCCTGAACCCTTTAATTTTATATCTATTAAAAGAGTACATGCAGCCTCTCAACAGAAATTAGAATTTATGTTGTATTGAGTACCTCCCATCCATACAGTAACAGATCATCCTACTCCCATCTAGATGGACAAGACAGGTAAGTCTGGTATTCAGGTAATGGTTTTATCCCCATTTAAATCAGAGACAGGGTTGCTCTTTGCTGCATTTTTATCTATAGAAGTCTTTTATTTAAGACTCAAGAATTGTTACATAATTGGTGAGGAAACAGTTTAATGGGACAGTGCCAAAATTTGGACCTGAATCCACTGGTTTAGGGATTACAGTGAAGCTTTGTGGACAAGCTCAGCTCTGAATCCTGACTGACTCCATTTTTGGCCAGAAATTTGAATTCCAAGGTCACCTTTCCTTTGCACTTGAGTCTGTGGTGCTGCTTTGTTCTTGAAGGCAGTAAGGTGCCAGCTTACTCTGTTAGAGCAGCTCTGCACCTTCGTGTCCTGGGGTGTTTCTCTCAGTGTCCGT
The DNA here is from genome assembly GCA_013400235.1 of Oriolus oriolus. Taxonomy (NCBI): domain Eukaryota; kingdom Metazoa; phylum Chordata; class Aves; order Passeriformes; family Corvidae; genus Oriolus; species Oriolus oriolus. Next base: position 21,629 of record VXBT01013163.1, read on the forward strand.
GTGGTTCTACAGGTCTGAAAGTGGGGGACCACCAAGATTTAATGAACGAGAGGGTTTCTTTCTTCAATTAGCATTATCCTCAGTCATTTCTGAGAGTGGCTGGAGAAGCTGAAATAGGATAGACACCGGGTGAGGTACCACTGGTAGTACATAAATATTACATAAATATGTGTAATTGAACTCCTTTTGATGCAATAATTGCTCCCCATATAACACGAACTGAGCTGTGTGGTACAGGGATGGATTATTTATGTGCATTCTGTGCTTTTCCATGGCAAAGCTCATGGAAGGCTAAAGACTTAAGGCAGCATTCTTGAGCTGTTGAGGTACCAAGGGCCTCAATGCAAACTGAGTCAGTTCTGATGCAACCAGTAAACCAGTCTGAGAAATACTAACACCAAAGAGCAGCTTACTGTGATCACATTGCCATCAAGCACTTCTCTGCTCCCAGACTTTCAGAAATACTTAAGGGCAATATGATACACAAGTGAAGAAAAAAAATCATTTAAACCATGAGTTTCTGTAGCATTTAGTCATTGCTGCCATTTGTAAGGCTTAATCTCTCATTGATAAATATGCTTTACTCAATGATTTTTCTGAATTACTTATTTACAGTCTGAGGGGGATCATATAATCTAACAATCTAATATATTATATATTCTTATATAAGAATATATAATATATTAGATTATATATTATATATATATAAAAATTCAAGATTATATATAATCTTGAATTTCTTGATGATGCCTATTTTGCTAATACTAGTTAAAAATGTGTCCAAATTAAACCAGAGTGAAAGTCTGAAGGTGTATTTTATACAAAAGAGATAATCTAAGAACCAGCCCACATGATGAACATATGTTTCACAATGTCTTAGGTTTAATTAAATGTGATTTTGGCCTTGGCCTTCTTCATTCATTTACAAACTGTTTAGAGCTCCAGAGGAACCAGAATATAGCTGGGCAAACAAGTTTGTTGTTGCTGACAATTTTTAAGAGATCTTTCTAATTGTGTCAACAGTCCAATGACAACTGCAGGTTATTAATTGTACAAAATATGTTCTCTTCTTACAGTTGTTTTTATTCATTGCCACCAAGAACAGGGGCAGTGAATTTTCTTGTTATAAACAAAATGTATGGGTCTTATTAAAGACAAATATAATCTAGTGAGCACTGAACTTATAAATGCATTTTTACAAGACTGTTAAAGCTCTATCTAAATTTTAAAAACTGATGAGTAGAATGAAGCAAAGTCTCAATGTGAACACCTAAATATTTTCTTTCTGAAACTATAGCCTTTATTTCTACTTTGCTAGATTTATACCACAGAAAAACTGGAACTATTAATGCCAGGTATAATTGGTTTCCAGCTTTTTCCAGCTAGGAGTATGATGACAAGTTTTATTTTCTTTAATTATGGGACAATTATTTCCTACTCACACTCTTTGTGTTATAAAGCTGCTTGGCCTTTTCTTTACTAGTCTGTCTTTTGCCTCTCAAAATGTGCTTTCCAGAGTCTGAAATACCTAGAATTTATCCACACTATTATTTTTGCAAATCTGCAAAATGAAATATGGCATGGAAATACCATTAGCAATATACAGACATTTAGCTAAACACTTTTAACCAATACAAGCTTATGATAAAGTGTCAGGTGCTCTACCCCATTAAATAACACAAATTGAACAGATCAATTCAGTAAGCCACTAACAGCATTATGCAGATATATTTTTAGACACTGCAGCTGTGCTTCATCAAAATGTGTCTATCATCTTCCTCTTCCTGTTTGAATCCCCTCACTGAACTATGCATTGTGGTGTTACCATAAACTTTCAAACCTAAAACTAGAAGGGCGGTTTTATTGTAAATACAAAGGCAGCTGTAGGAATTTGGCTTATCAGGCAGGACCACTTGAAGTTTCACCTTTCAAAGTACTTTTTTCCTTTTTTTCATTTGTTCCCATTGCAGGCAGAAGTCTAATGGACCAATTAATAGTTCATAATATACTTGGCACAATGAAAGGATTTACTTCCGTGTCAGGTTGTTTTAAATAATATCAGGAATTCTGGTACTGATTTTTGAGACAGTGCAAAAGGTACAGTATCAGATCATTTTTACATTGCCTTGGAGGGATTGTGAAAGGGTACACTGCACCAAAAAGGCTTTTAATGAGATGCGTCCCTGAAGGGAGCAAGTAGATAAGCAAGATGAGTTCCTTTTTTTGTCGCAGAATGCAGTGATTTGAGCACAACATTAAGACAAAATACCCATTTGAATCAAAGGACGAGATGGTTGAACATCATTTTGGGCTAAATGGTGTATATATGAGGTTTGATTTTGTCACTAGTATATGAATGGATGTGCAAAGAGAGGAAAATAAAAGGATGTGATCTAATAGCCCAGGTGTAAGCTTCCTACTTATTCGTGATTTGTGGTAGTTCTCCAAGAACATTAGTAACAACCTTTCAAAAGTCCTGATTACAGAGAGAGATGCTGTGCATATTAACAGCTGGTCTTTGCCCAAGAGAATCTACAACCAGACTGACAAAAGCAAAAAAAAAAGCAGCAAGTCAAGGGAAAAAAACAAGGCAACTGTGTTTGAGTAGAATGATAAAGATGCACTTGAACTAAACCAAGTTAAGTGGATGACATTGCAATGGAAGAGAGTTGTTTAAAGTGTCTCTAACTTAAAAGATAATCTTGGAAATGTGGGAAGCTAGTAGGTTATGTTTTGTAGGAATCTACACAGTAAAAGATATCTGAATTTTATCTCCTTGTTTAAGGAACATGTACAAGCTTTGTTCTCTGGTTGCTTTATTCCAGAATCTAGATACTCACCAACCTAGCTTGTTTCAATGAAATGTAAAACTACTTTTCTTACTTGGAAATTAATGCAGAAATTTATATAGTTCTGATTCAAACATTTTTTTTTCCTAATTGAAAGGTAACCAGTAAAGTGCTTTTTAAAAGCTTATAATTTTTTCACTTTACTTAAAGAAACAACATTGCATTACAGTGTCTGATCTGATTTGGCATGAAATAAGATCTAGGCTTTCCTAATAAAAACATTTTATCATTACTCACAACAAAAAATACTAAGTGTTGGGTTTAAAATGTGTTCGAAAACTGTGGCAGTAAATTGCAGTGCAGGAAATATTTAAATTGGGCATTTAGTTATCCATACATTTAGTTTATAAATTGTCTGCTGCAAGAAGATTTTGGCTATTAATCAGTATGAGCAGAGTTATGCAAAAAGAAATCTAAAAATATTATGGGGAAAGATTAAACATATTTGCAATGACATTTAAAATCCTTGAAAGAATATAATTTCATTTAATTAGGGGTTGCCCTTGTTTTGTTACAGTATTACCTTAGGTCTCACTTTCTTAAGAAACATTTGTGACCCAGCTCCCCTCAGTCCCCAGTATCTGAGAGTTTTTAAATCAGTATAGTTTTGGTGGTGTCAGCTGTGTATTCATTTATCTGGATGCTGAAACTGATCCAGGGTAACTGACCTGATCTTCCCAGCCCTGGAATGAGACCAGCAGGAGCTGATAATCTTTCACTTGGTGAGGGAGAAGCAGAGCGTCCTCCTTTGCGTGGGCCGAGGCAGTGGAGGTACCTAGAGGAGGAGGAGGAGGAGGGCTGTATCCTCCCAGGGGGCTGCTGTCTGTTATGCTCCTGTCAACACCCTCACCTGGGAGTTTGTAAAAGATAGAATATGTGAGGATGCAATACTTTCAGTGCACACAGCTCTCATTTGGGTTTGCAAATGTAAGTGCCTGTCACATTCCTTCAAAGAGATTTTCAAGAGCCCTTTGTCTTTTTCCTTCCCATAACCTGAAGTTCCCGTAAAGACATAAGAAAGGTGACCAGTACTATGGGAGTGATGTCTCTAAATTCTTTCAGCCACATCTTGTGTCAGCCCCACATGTGCAGAGAAGACAAGTGTGGTGTGCTTGTTATTTAGAGAAGAAATCAAAAATAGATCCCAAAATATTCATGCACCTTTCCAGTGCAGTGGGAAAAGGATAAAAAGAATGCTGCAGATATTTCTCATTATGCTTTTCAATTTTATTCATCTTTGCTTTTAACCTCAAAGCAAATTTTATTTACATACAAGGGAGAGCACACTGGCAGTGGCTTTTCATGGTGGTGGAAGCCCTTTCTGTTTATTACTGCAGATGGAATTGCAGCCAAAAGTATTTCCTTCAGCACAGTTCTGCTTATTACTGTTGCAGATCTTGACAATGCTGGCTTAAATAATTATTAACTAGGAGAAAGCAGACAGGGCAGTAGTTTAAATTTTTGAATTATAAGTTCCAGGTCATATTAATTATTCTGAAAAGCATTCAACAGCTTAATAAGACAAGGGTTTGACCATAAATGTTATTTTCATTTGTTTGTGTTATTTGAGACTCTTGTAACTGGCTGCTTAATGGTCCGTGTCATGTAGGTGTATTATTATCTCTCACTGGCACATTTTACTCAGTTGTCATTAATGGCACAGAATGTCTTTCCCATCATTTTCTCTTGGAATCCCAGATAGAGAGCAAGATCAGTGACAGTTTTATCAGTGAGTTACATTAAGCTGCTCTTTGCCACTCATGAATCAATGTATTTTCCTCTCAGACTGGTCCCTGCTCTACATATGTCAGTGCCACTCCACCGTCTCATTTGCCAAATGAATAGCAGAGCTCTCATGAAATTAACACCGTGATTTTTTGCACTGGATTACTGGCAATATGTTCAGTTTGCTCTTTTGATTTTACTGAAAAATGACTCTCAAGTACCAAAGAATAAATAACCACAGTTATATAAGAACTAAAGAAAATAAAATGGTATTTGAGTTATAAAATCAGTCATGGTTCTTGACTGAAAAGTCAGCAGTAATTGGGGAGATTAGAGGCAGTGAAGCACATTAGTTCAGCTTCCAGACCTACAGTGTGGTCACTTGTCTTTTTATTTGTGCTAAGTAACACAGGAGGTAGAAGAGAATAAAGAACAGCTTCTTAGTGACTCCTGTCTGGATAAGTCTGCACCTGACAGGTTTATAGTCAGAAAATCTTATATATCCACGAGCTTTAAAGGAATGAAATTTTCATTTTCTGACTAAAGAAATCGAAAGCACCCGAGTATTTAACCCCCAGAGAAACAACAGTCCTGCTATAATCAGGAGAAAATGATGTGTGCTCTTCTTTCATCCTAGATGTGGAGGAGGGCAAGCAGGAGGAGAAGCAACCAGTTTTCAATACTCTAGTCATGGAAATTGACTGGAAACCAGGAAATCCAACCACATAGCCATTCCTTCAGCCTGGTAAGCCCATTCTGGTTTGAAAGTAGTTTCGTGTCAATGTTTGCTGACCGTTGGCCAAATGTGAGCGTTATTGCCAAGGCAATGAGCTAAAGGATCTTGAAAAATCAGTGTAAAGTAAAGTAAAAAGAATATTAAACTATTAAAAAGGAGACAGGGGGAGCGAGAATGTTCATGCAGGCTTTGGCAGTCGGTTTGCGTTACCAGTAGCACAGAAGCAGTTAGAAGATAAATAAAGGAAGGTGAGCTTGTAAAAAGCATGTGGTGTGACATGAAGGTGAGAGTTAGAAGGCTAAGTGAGAGATGGCTCTGAAAATAGCAAAGACTTTCGAGATCAGGTGATTTCCTGAGTCACAAATTAATGACTAATTTAATTTAGATTAAAAGGAGAGTAGGAGCTATAAAAATGCAGAACCAGGTTTCTAGAGTTGTTGCGGGTTTGGGGTTTGTTTAAATCAGGCACATTGCCATGTTTCATTGGTCCTGATGCCATATCTGAAGACCCACGGCCTGAGCATCCCTTCATGTTGCCTCATTCTGACTCCACAGCAAACAGTTTTGAGTGTGCAGGGATGTCATGGCTGGCACTGCTAAACAGTATCACTAGTGCTGGAAAACTTAAAAAAAACCTTAAACCCCAGATTAATAGTACAAACATGTCCACTATTGAGAGTATTTCTTATCTGGGGAGGCTCGTGCCTTGCAATATTTCATAGAATCATATAATGATCAGGACCGGAGAGAGATTGAAGGGACCTTAACAATCATATAAATCAACACTGGATGGTATTAAGAATTTTCATCTGGAACTGGTAAAAGAAGCAGGAAATGGGAGTATATTCTCTCTCTGGGAAATTTCAACATTTGTTATGACTTATTCAGAAGTATTTGTGACTAGCTAGTAGGGTAGATGCTTTGCTATTCCTATCAATATTGGCATTTCTTTACCTTGTACGCATTGTAGTTCACTGAAGAACAAGGCAAATGAAGCAAATTCTAAACAAAATTTGGAAAGCAGTGATTAGTTTTGGACAATTCAAAAGAAATAAGAATTTTAGATATTCTCTCACTTTCAGAAAATGAATGACCATACATCAAATGCCTTCCTTTAATTTTAAGGGCTACTAATCTCTTTATGCTGGAGTCTCCTAAGGGCAGGAGATGAAGCCATGTTCTTACCCTCTCTGTAGCAACCAGGAAAAATGTACATCTGCTTCCTCTTCAAGATGCTTTAATCTGCAGGGGATGAGGCATCCACTGTTGGTTTGTGTCATTGTCATCTTCCAGCTTTTTGCACTGCCTGTTTTTAGGGACTTATAACCCATTCCCACCTCTTTAGTGCCCTTACGTTTTTTGAGTTGAGCAGGATAATTCACTGAGAGAGAGTTCTAAGAGAACCCAGAATATTAAAAACTGGTTTGTCACCTAGGTGTGTGGTTACTAAAGGAACATTTTAAGTTGTGTGCTGACCACTTTATTGGGAACAATATCTCGTAGGAGACTTATATGTGTCACTAGGTCACCATCAGAGAAATTATTTGTATTACCCTCCTAAGCTTTGGTTATCAGAGAAACTTTCAACCAGATAAAGATGGGAGGCTTTTTTAGTCTTTGAAAATAGTCAGCTGTCTGTTTGCTGAGTTTTTTTCCAGTGTCTGCCAAACCAAATGAACTGAATTCCATGCAGTGTAATATCTGACATGTGAAACAAGTAAAAGGCATGGTAAAGATCAGTATGGGCCACTGACATAATAGCATGTTAAAATGAAATTAATAAAAATGGGGTTTCTGGTGGGTATTTTATAGTTAAGCTTTTTACACTTATCAATGGTGTCATGATAGCTGTAATCAGCCTCTTTTTAATTTTTTTTCCAGTAGTGCTAGAAAATTGTAAAATGCCTAGGTAGAAATAAAGGAATATAACTGGAAAATAGAATTCTTTAAAATATGAGGCAAGATGCCAATTAGCTCATGCTCTGGAACAGGTTGCCCAGAGAGAATGAGGAAACTCCAACTCTGTAGCTTTAAAAATCTTGCCTGAGCAAGGCCTTGAGCAACCTGATCACCCTTTGAAGCTGGTCTTTGCAGGCCTTCAGATGTGCCTTCCAACTCAAACTTTTCCATTCATTTGAAGCATAAAATCTGGCTTCCCTTCTGAGTTTCTCATTAGCTGAGGTCTTTGTAGAAGCCCCTGAGCAGTGGGGTTGTGGTGTGTAAGCTGTTGTTGCGCAGGTGTCAGTTAAACAGATGGCTGACAAGCAACGTGATCAAAGGCATGCTTATCTCTGTCTGTATTGATAGGGATCTGCAAAACAGTGTGGAAAATCTCTGTGATAAGCCTGTATTACATGTATAGTAATACTTTCTTGTCTTCTTTTTTTTTGTCCTGCCAGGCATATATTAGCATCATTTACATGTATAAGGAACGAATATAAACTTACCTATTATTTTATTTCTATGATAAAGTTTTGGGGTTTTTTAGGAGACATCTTGTAGTCCACAATTTGTTGCAGAATGCTTTGAATTGCACTTTTTAATTCAAAAAGCATTACTCTTCCTAGAAAGGAGTATACAAAAGTAATAAGTTTCTTTTACCAGGAAGATGGAATTTTGTTTCTCATTTTATTCAATGCTAATTGGCTTAAAATTGTCAATAATAACATAAACTGTACAAAAAATTCATGTTGGCATATCAAAATTCTTGCTCTGGAATTTCCTCTGGCATGTCAAGAACACTGATAGTTGGGTTACTTTTTAAACATCTTTCTGGAGACTTCATATCATTCATTTTGTAATTCTGTAACTGTATTTTGTCACATCAGCCTTCTTGTTGGAAATAATATTCTCTTCCTTAATAAAACCAGAAATTACCCTTGAGATATTTATTTTGCTATAAATTTTCCTGGTCAGTAATAATATGCTGACATTTCTGCTGAGAGAACTCGATGAAATCTTGTGGGTTTGACCTATCCTTGAGAATCATGCCTGGGAAAAGTGCACACTACAGCAGAAAACGTTGGAGTTCTGGTGTGATGATGTCATGTTAAATTCATTAGGAGTACACAGAAATTGAAATTTTGTTAGCCTCAGAAGAAGATGAAGTATGAACCCGTGTAGTAGAGGGGAAAGAGATGAGTGGAAGAGAAAGAGAAAAATGGTTTGTTCTTGCCTGTTTTCTGACCTTGTTGACCCGTGCTGTCAATACGGATGGAGAAGACCAGTGAGCCTTCCTTCTTTCCTTCTGCCATCCCTTCTGGATCGATCTGAATCTTCTTGCACTTCAGTTTCTATAGCAAGTATTTTATTACGGTTTAACTTAGGATATTTGCCATTAGTTTGTCACTTGATTTCCCATTTTAATAATCCCAATAATTATAATGGGAGTTACAGAGGTACAGAAAAACAACCCAAAACTTCTTTATTCAAATTGTATCTTAGGTAGCCTTCTGTACCTTAGAGCTGCATTCCCAAAATCTCAGGTTTATTTAGGTGAGCAAGGTAGGATCCGTCAGCCGAAGCAAAGACATCTCTATATCCATTTTATTCAACACTGAAGTCTAACACAGATGAGCTGCATAGTGTCTCTGCATGAGCTGCTGGGAAATGATCAGCACAGGTGGCAGCAGCTCTCAGAAGTCAGGTGAGGTAGATCTTTCTCCTGCCCTTTACAGACAGGGAACTAAGAGAATGGTCATACAAAGAACTCATCTGGATAAGCAAAAACTTGACCCTAAATTAAGCTAAAATTTTTTTTAAATATTGACTTGGGGTCAAAACAGGATCCCAAGACACAATGAACTGTTTCACATGCTCAGACTCCGTTTTGGACCCCTGCACCCATGTAGGTCTTGGTCTTATTTGAACAGTGCTGTGATACAAACCCTGCCTCAGTGTCCCAGACACCAAACTGGTTTTTTGTTATAGAATGTTCTAGCATTAAGCCCAGCAATTTCTAGGGAACTGATAGTATTTCAGGTTGTCTTTATAAGGGGAAAATAACTTCTGAAAGCAGAATGAAAGATGAAGAGCTCTTTTTCAGAGAGCTGTGTTGCTGGAAGGCTGCATCCAGAGCCTTTGTTGAAATTTGCTAGAGAAACACTTGAATGCTGAGGAAGGCAGGACCTCAGCACCTTTCCAGGGCTCTGGCAGATGAGTTGTAGAGTGCACAGAATATAGTCTCTCTTGTAAGTCCTGCATGAGAAAGATATTTGCTGGTTCTGGGGATTTTTTTAAAAGAATTTTTATTACCAACAATAAAGTAATACAATTTCAGAACACACTATGGGAAAACATTAAGGTTTTCAATAAGATTGAAAACTGGTTTAATTACTGGTTACTAAATTACTTGACATGGTTTAGTTTAATTCTTCAAGGTTTCCAGAGTTTATTTATTCCTTTTTAATGTAGTTAGCACAATTCATGTGGAAGGGTAGATACCATGTACCAGTTTGTTATTCTTTAGCAAATAGTTTACTTAAACTTCTTGGAGTGCTGCTATTGAGGAGAAATTAATTGACTATTGCTGACATAAAGTGATTGTTTTCCTTTAAACTTGTGGTTGGAAATAGATTTTACTTTTGCTTGAGGCAGTGTCACTGCATTTTATATCGAACAATAATATTGTTTTTTGAAATGCTATATTCTGTGATTCCAAAAAATTTGTCTTTATTAAGACTATGTTTAATCAGGACTGACTAGGAGAGAGATACACGTCAATATCCAGATTTGGGGCGTTTTTCTTTGTATGGTGTGAGGGAGCACATTGTATCTGTTGGTAGCTGGGCTTTGTTTCAGTGTGAGCAGTGGCTTTGTAACAAGCACGGTTTTGGTTAGATCCTGGGTGGGTCTCATGGTTTAAGACCAGCTGGCAGCTGAACACCCCACAGCTGCTCACTCACTCACTCCCCTGCCTGCAGGATGGGGAAGGGAATCAGAAGGGGAAAAGTGAGAAAACCCTTGGGTTGCAATAAAGATGGTTTAATAGGGAAAGCAAAAGCCATGCACACAAGCAAAGCAAATATAAGTCAGCTTTCCCATGTTAAATAATTTCCTTTTTCCTTTTCTTGAGCCCAGTGTGTTTTCCTTCTTCCCCCCACCCTTTCTACTTTTTTTGTTTTACTTTCTTGTCAGTACTACATTATATTTTCTGTCAGTCTCTTTTAAGTGAAAGAGAGAAAAGAGGAAATGGGAAAGAGGAGCACAGTTCAAAGAGTGAATTTCTTTGCAGTGAAATAAAAAACCCTGAGAATTAAGACCAAGTCATTCCTCCCAACTGTGTTTATCAGTCCCTGTAAAACTCAGTGTGGTAATCTTCAGATTACATCTACCTAATGCTGCCCCTTTGGAGGTGTCAGAAGTTTCATGAGCATTTAATCAAACTAAGCTAAAAATAAGAAAAGAGAGGTGAGCTGGCTGAACTGTGATTTCTTATATGCAGCTACTTGGGTTCAAGTAGCATACAAACAAACTACGTAGTTATTGCATGTCAGAGGCATAGGCTCAGATATTAGAATGCTTCCAGTAACCGTGTTATAGAAGCTGTGAACTGAAATGAAAGAAAAGGTTAAACATATTTCTTTGTATTGTTTTTTTTCACTGGGTACATAGCAAAGTCAGAAATTTTCAGTAAAAGTTCCAAATACCATTGGGGAAAAGATAGGAAGAGTTTAATAGTCCTTCATTCTTGATGAAAAACCTAAGACAAGGTTTGAAATTATTAATAAAACAGTCATTGCTGAGTTTTGAATCTTGCAATAATGTGATAGTTGCCCTTTCTGAGGCCTGGTCTATTGTGCCTTGGCTATCTCCAAGGAGGTGTAGACATGGTTCTGTGTCCCTTCTTTCTCCTCTATAAAGTGTTGTATTTAATCGATCTCAAGTGTAAATGGGTAAAAATGGCCTTCTCTAAGATTTGGAATACTTAACTTTTTCAGCTATAAGACAGAAATAGTATCTAGTGAGAAGCACAGGGTTGCTGAAATCTTTTAAGAATTGCAACAATTCTCCATTGTGAATAGTGCTTTTTAAAAATACAACTATGAAACTGTTTTGTTACAATACATTTTATGCGGTGTTACTTGTCATTCCATTTATTAGGTCAGAAAGCACCAGTATCTGAATTTCATTTCATGACTATTATTTGACCCCCATCTTTTCATTCCCTGTTATTGCTTGTAGAGTATTTTAATTTATATGTTATTAAAACTTGCTTTTGACTTTAAAGTACTTCACATTCTCGGCTGTCTTCAGTGCATGACAGTACTTCTCAGAGTCTTTATTCCAGTTACAAAAAACCTCTCAATTATGGTCTGAGGAGCACTAAAAAGGAGGAAAGTATCTTCTGTGGAAAAAAAGCCAGAACAACTTTTTGATACTGAACAAATATTTCAGTGACTTTCCTGCTATAACAGGCAGCACAGCATTTTAATGATGAGAGTTTGAGTACCTCTGTTGTATGAAAATACTAAAGTCAAAGTCTTTCTTCAAACAACAAGCAGGAAATTTTATTGAAATAAAAAAATACAATCTTCCAACCAAACTTTACACCTTGCAGCATGATCCTTAACTGAAAGGGCCTGTGTGCCAGGTTAGAGAATTAATAGTTTGATTTGGCCTTATTGCAATTAGGTTTGGTTTGATTTCTTAATTTTAATGTGCTTATTTGCATGCTATCTTAAAATATAAACAATGTATTTATCATATATTTCCTTGGCATCCCACTAGCAAGAAAATGTATTATGAAGAAATATCTCCCTACAGTCTCCTTGTGAACTGCTGACCAGTGCTGTTTGGTAGCTGGAAGGGTGGCCTGATAAATTAAGGTACATAGGTGTGTTCATATCTAAATTCAAATGTTAGTCCCATTAATATGAATCCGTATGTGAAAGTCTGTGTGCAGACAGTGTTTTGTCCCATGGAATTCTTGGAAACTAGTTTAGTTCCATGGCTGCAGGACATAGTCATGAATATGATCGAATATGTTGGGACCTGAAAAATCCACCCAGTCAAGTCAGACAGGGATCACTGCCTGCCACCATTGCTTAGACCAGATATTCAGCAGCACTTCTGACAGATTTTTATACACAATGCTTTCAGTTGTGCAGCTCCTATCTCCTTTTAAGCTGTCTAGAACATTGTCAAACAATAATTTCTTCCTTGAAGTTATGTTTTTTAAGTATGGGAAAACTTCTGACATTGAGGATAACTAGAATCTTGCTTTGATGGTGAACTTGCTTCTTCTTGCCTGAGAACATCTACAGAGCAACTTGCCAAAAGTTTGTTGGGATTAGGAAGTTCAGGAAAAGGAGAGAAATGCAATTTTACCTTTAGGAAATATTTCTTCAAAGCCACATACTTTCATCTCATCTCTGTGTTTTTCCTGTCCTTCATGGTGTGACACAGTGCCAGGGGGACGAGAGTCTTTTTGAGGTAGGTATTTTTGAGAACTGAATTTGACAACATAGTTTTGTTTAGAGAAGGGGCTGTGCAGGCAGCACTTGACACAGTTATACATGCTGGTATACTGTTAATGAGGAAATGTAAATAGTTCTTAGCTGGAGAAACAGTGTACTCAAACCTGGAATGCCTGTTCTTATCCTTTCCCAGCACGGGCATGCTGTGATGTTTTAAAGGTTTGGAACTGGGTACCAAGATGCTGTGATGGGATGTAAGTTTACATTGTTATGTGTGTGTTATTCATCCATAACTCCTCAAGACTTTGGACCTACAGATTTCTCTGGTTACTCTCATTCAGAGCTATTTTTACTTTTGAGAGTTTGATAAAATCCTTTTAGTCTTTTTAATTATACTGGAAGATAAGGCTTTCCTGATTTAATGAAGCTACTTGGTTTAGATAGAAAAATAACCCAAATCAAGTAGAACAAACCTCAGGACTAAAGTCTTAGAATGCAGAAATTTAAGTAAGGCATGATTCCTAAAATTACGTATGGCTAAGCAGAGGCTAAGAGTGGCAGAGATACACATTGGGCTGATTTAAGATGATTACAGTCTTTACTGAAGCACCCCATAAACGACATTAAAACTGACATGTTTCTAGACAGAGAAATAGCAGTCTTTGCTTCATCTTCTTTGCCTTGGGAAGTTTTCAGAGACCAAGTTTCTTGTGGGTTTTTTCTGTCTGTTAGAGAGATAATGTCATATGTAAGCAATCCAGATGAAAAAAGACTGGTGCCCACTGCCTTTCAAAAGTAAAGGTTTTGGTTCTTCTTTCTTCAGCTGTCAGGTCATTTTATGACATATAACGTTTCCTGTGAGTACCCCACCTGATGTGGGCAGGGCCAAGGGACAGAGGCAGTGCGTTACACACCTGCTCCCTGTCCCCTGTCACAGTGTGTGCACGGACAGCTGTGGCACCGGACAGCGAGGGAAAGGGGCACACGTAGGATCTCCAGCAGCTCCCAGGAGAAGGCTGTTCCTGCAGTTTGCAGCAGCTTTTTTTTCTGTGTCGTTTTCTGTTCCTGGCTGCAGTTAACAGTTCAAGCTGAGGGAGCAGCACAGGAGTCCTGCCACAGGGGTGCAACACTGTAGTTGCAACCTGCTTCCAGGTAGCCTCCTTGCCCTGCCTAATCAGCAGGGTGGGGTGGGGTTTAGTCATTTAATTTTAACACAGGGAAGTTAGGTGTGATCAGGGGAGATATTTAGAAGAAGTTTAGGTGAAAGAAGAGTAATCGTGGCCCATAGCCGTGATATTCCATATTGTTGTGAGAAAAACAGAAAAAGTAATCAATAAGTACTACCTTACTGAGACCCCCTCCAGCATGCACTGCATCATTAGTACAGACCTGCACCCTGTTCTATTGCCATCAAAATGGGTTCAAATGCACTCCAGCTCTTTCCTCTCTCCTGTATTTCCTACAGGAGAAATAATAGCACCAAGCAAGTCTTGTTTCCTTAATGGTTGTTGTCATTATATCTGATAACTATCACAAAGAGAAGAAATGATTTGTTTTGCATATTGTAGGCTGTTAACATCCTCTACTTGTCAAATCCTACAGTACTACAGACAGGGCTGTCACTCCATATTAATTTGCCCCTCAGCAAAACAAAGGTACATGCTGTACTCAGTGTAAAGCTGAAGTGACACAGTCCTTTATGCAACTAAAATAAATACATTCCTGTCACTTTGAAATCAGCAGTGTTCTCTGGCATTATTTTACAGGTGCTAGTGGAGGTTAAAGGAGGAAGTGAGAGAGAGCAAACTTATTGGCTTTCCTTGCATATATACCTATCTATACTGATTTTAACCTTGCCCATAAAAGGTCAAGCATAAAATTATTTCCTCAGAGCAGCTGTCTTCAGGGGCTTGAATTAACATAGATGGAGAGTGCCATAGAAAAAAAGTTCATTTTACCCTAATTGGATTAGGATCAGTCTCACGTGTACTGCAAGGGTGAGGTTTCACTCTAGTGCAAACTGCTGGGTTGACAGAAAAGGATTAATTTATGTGCCTCTTCTCAGGTTGTTGACTAATAACGTATTGATCGTATCTGTAAGATATGCAGAGTGTCTGTCAGAAAGGAAGACACTCTGGAATTGAAAATTGCCAGCATATCTGACACGATCAAAGCTAGATTAATGCCATTAAGCAACATTAAGTAGGCTGCAGCGTGTATCAGATGCAGAGTTTTATGTCACATGTCTCAGAGCTGGACACCATAACCAGGCATAATTCCCAATTTCAGCAATGAGTGACTGATTCGTGCAGTTCCTGACATTTTTTTTCTGCTTTGCTTTTATGTGTTCCTGCAGACATATTGAACTACCACAGTTTAATCCCAGAAGAGCCTGCAGGTGGTATTGTCCTTGCATTGTGGAGTTATTAAATTCTTAAGGTCACCATAAAAAAGGTTCCATTAAATTGAGTTAATAAAAACATTGGGCAAAGGTTTGCTAAGAGTGCAGGTATCAAAGCCCTGGGAATTGGACTGTCTATTATAACATCAAGCTAAAAGAATATTTTAAACGCATAGCAGTATGAAGATGCCAGAAATGCTGCTTCTGTGGAGTTTTGGCGTGGGTGGGACAGAGACAGTTGTGCTTTGCTGAAGGAAATGTCCTGTTTAATATTCGGGTATTTTCAGAAGGAATGGGCTCTAGCAATTTTCACTGAAGAAAACTTTAAACTTTCTACAAAGAAATACTCTGCTATTGTTGGTCTCATTTATTTCTGCATAAGGAGACACAAAGATAAATAGGTGTACATAAAAATGCAGATTAGATATATAGATCCATGGGTGATCTGTTGTTAACCCCTGTTTTGTATTTAACAAGGGTGACTGTGCCTGGTGTTTTTCCAGTAATACTGAGATATTCTGAAGGTTTTTAGTCAGGGAAGTTCCTGAAGAAGAGCAGGATTCAAAACCATTTAAAGCCACTTTCCTCAACCAACCCTGGTATGAGGCCTCTGATGAGAAAAATAATAATTAATTTGACTTCTCTTTTAATACATCTTTTTTATGACTGATGATTTCTTTTCTTTAAGTGTTAGTGTGAGATTTCAGTTCCATTGAAGTAAATAGTGAATCCTTCATTTACTTCAATACAAACCAGATTTCAGCACAAGAAGAAGCATGTAGTTTTGCTGAAATATATTACCATGGTTTTAAAATGAATAGCTAATGCTATTTTCAATTCCAAAATATCAAGAGGTGATGAATTAAAAACTTTGTTTGCTGCATTTACTGGCAACGAAGTAAAAGGAAATTGCTATATTAGCAATTAATTTAGGACCAGTCTCTCTAAGGTTTTAGTTTTGGTTGGCAGAACTTGCAGTAAATTACATATTTAATTATACAAAATAATAAAGCTCTTTCATGTGGTGAATGAGAGCTGCATAGGATAGTTTTAAGTAATCAGCTTCTTCCTTCATGAGGGTGATAGAGTTCCTTTATTTGCAGTATGACTCCTTTTCTTCCTTTTTTTTTTAACAGAAGAATTTTAGCATATATAAAGTGTAGGGGTCTTTTTGTAAAGGTCTACTTTGTAAGCCATATTAATTTTTATGTTTTTTGGTTAGAGTTTGAGATGTTTTAAACATCAGATGCAAAACTGATAGAAATTCTGCTCACAAATAGCATCAAATTCCATGTATTTATGTACAGCTTGTTGCAACAAGCAAATGTCAAGCAGAGCTAACACTTTATTGTTTAATGAGTGAATACGGTGGGACTCAATGCACGGCATGTTAATAATGAAAATGGATATAAATAAAATAGCAATAAAAAAACATGACTGAGAAATGTATTACAGGTGGAATGCAGCCCAATCAGACAGACTGGATCTGAAAATCCCTGTGACTGCTAAACTCAGAAGAGTTTCCCTAATGTTTCATATACTTTTTTAAAAGGATAACTTTTCATTGGATGTTTGCTTTTCCATGGAAATATATCAATTTAGCCTTTGTCCTTAGGTCTAACCTCATATTAAATCAGACTACATAAGACTGAACTAACATCTTGGCATTCTTTCCCCATTTCCAGTCACAAGTGCATATATCTCAGAAGGTTCGCAAGTTAATAAATTCCCTTACTGTATTCAGAAAGCAAAAGCAGCAATTATTAGGAGAACATATGGCAGGTGCTTTAAAACTCCAGGGTGACAGTAAAGCATATGAATTCAACTCATTATAAGTATTCTCTATGCTGTTAATTGCTCTAGTAATTAATATTCACCAGAAACTGTGAAAATGCCAAACACTTAAATAATACAATCGTAACGCATGTATTGCATTTAATAAAATGCATGTATTTTTAAAATTTTGAATTAAGCTACTTAGTCATCTGTGTTGTTACAGGGATTTATTTATTTTCATTTTACTCTATCAGCTTTTTACCCTTTTATTTAATTAAGAAATTATATGTTTGAACGTTCAGGTAAAATGTAAATAAAACTAATTTAGCTGAGGCTGTCACTGGAAGCAAGAGTAACATGTGCAGTAAATGACAGGTGATATCTATGGAACAATGTGATTAGTTATCAGTAATGAGAATTTCACCTGTGGTCAATGAACAGCATTAAAATGTTCTGATAAAAGATTTAGGAATGGTCTTAAAAGTCTTTGGGAGGTCTTATTCAATCTGACATTTCATCAAAGTCACTGATGTTAAAAAACAACTTCAGCATCAAAAAGTGAGGAATACATGTTAGAGGCAGGGTTTGAGCAGTTTTGACTGAGATGGGAGGACTGGGTTTGTAGTAAGGAGTTATTTTTGTGTATGAAATTGGATTCTTAAATGCAAACCTTTAAATGTTTAGTGGTGTTAGAGGTTAGGTAATACCCTTGAGGAAACAGTTATTTTAAAAATACAATCTAAAATGCATGGCAGCATGGCCATTGCAAATTGCCTTTCAAGGGAAGGTTTAGTTATTATGTGTTTAATCAATCCTAGCTGTAAGCAAATTAAGGGAATAGTGTAAACAGAGGAAAACACAGCTCTTTCTTAAAGGCAAAAAGAGGGATTTACAAATAACTGAGCTTTTACAAGGTTTAAAGAAAGTTACTTTTCAGGAGTTGAGAGGGATGGAGGACAAAGTGATTTATAGGCAATTTTATTTACAGACAAAAAGACCTCCAGCCCTTTAATTGAATAGAAAAATTAAAAATTACATTATGAACCTAAGCACTCCATCTAGAATTACTGTTCATGTAGCCCAGGTGGTGTTTGCTGGGCATCCAGAATATGAGGAGACTATAATTAGTAATTAGGAGAGGAAAAATAGTTTAAGTGTCATCTCAGCTTTGTAAAATTCTGTAACTATACTTTTTGGGTACTATTGAGGTGCTGCAGGCGTAAGACTGTAATTTCAGTTTCTCATTTACTGTGTAATTTGTGAAGTTGTGAATGCATTTTCCCCTGCGCCTTTTCTTTACACTATTCAAAATTATTAAGCCTCAACGGAGGAAAAAAAAGCTCCTTGGGAAGGAACCTAGTGATTAGGGTCAAAACCAGCTTTTTAGGCACCTCTGCAGAGCAGTGGATGTTCTCCTGTGTCCTCCTTTAATGTCTTCTGAATTTCTTACTCCTGTGGTGTTCCTTCCATCCCTGTATATGTTATTGTCCCTCTGCAGTCATTTGGACTCTGATTTTATGCTTCCTCCCTTAAACCTCTAGTAGCAGACCTTTAACTGATCTGCCACCACGTTCTGTAATAGAGAGAGGCTTGTAATATCTTCTGCACAAAATTAGCCTCCTGTAAGGTGTGACCTGAGTCACTGTGAAATGCACACCCTCTCTGCTGGAATTAGGGTGTGGAATTGGGTGATTTAGAGACTGTCTTGGAAAGCCTGTGTGATCAGAGGCGAGGGAAGGCTGCAGGGGCAGCCATCGCTGCGATGTTTCCTAAAGAGCCTCTGCCTGATTTTGTCAGCTTAGGGCTGCATCAGCCGGTGCCACCTTGGAGCAGCTGCAGGTCTCAGGCCTGAGGATCCGTAGCTCAGAGCTGTGCTGTTCAGTGCAGGTGAAAGGTTGGTGGGAATAACATGGTAAAGCCATTGGAATTACCCGTGGTTTTCCCTGGTTTGCTGCCGGTATTACTGAAGTTCTACCTTTCAAAAACTTGTGAGGTGGGGGGGTTTTTTAGATTTTTCTTTTTTAGAAATGGTGATTATTTAGAGAAGAATGCTAAGGTGAAAAGATGTTAAATCTTGAATTAGACTTTTTTACTTGATCATTCAGTCAGACTTGCAATAAAACACCTGCTTCATACTTAGTTTAGCAGCTGGACTAAATCTATCATGCATACAGCTGCTTACGAGTAGGGAATTGCTGTTGAACAAGTCTAGAGCTGTTTGGTCACAGCTGTTGAAAGAAAAGAAAAAAGGAAGAAAGGTTGTCTCTTTGCAAGGTGACATCCACCTGCTCGCTTTGTTTGTCACATGCAGGAGTCTCAGTCCAGGTGCCCATTTCCTGCATGTGCATCCTGTCTGTGCTCACATCACACGGAATTGCCTCCGTTGCTGCCAATTCAAGCAGGAAACCCTCTCATAGGTGGGTGCTACTGGAATGACATTTCCTAATGGATGTCTGAAAGATTGCTGTGGATCTGTCTGGGGTACAAGCAGAAACAGAAATCTGAGATCAGAGGTGTTTTGTACTTGATTTACATCAGTGTGGCACTGAGAAAGTTTGACAGAACAGAACTTGTTGAATACTTTCATTTCAGTGTCATTTCCATAAGAGTTTTCTCTGAAGGTATTTCCCCAAAATGGAGAATAACACTTGATTAAATGTTTTTGCTTCACGCAGAATCGAATAGTATTCAACAATGTGCCTCAACTCAGTGAGCAAAGTGCAGGATTTTTGCAATGGCACCTAGGTTTACATATGAATTTGGGTTTGGTCACTGTTCTCCGCTACCTCAAATCTACTTCAGGATTAGAAGACTGCATTGGTTGGCTGTCAGGAAAGACTGTGGGTCTGCTTTTGAGTGGTAGTTGGCACTGTTAGGTTACCTGAAAAGTATAAATTGTCACTTGCAGGTGTTTCCTTAATGAATGTTTGAGCTTAAAGTATCTAGGGATTTGGAAAGATATTAAAAACCAGCAATAATGGTAGAGAAGTGGAGAGATATTATTTAGGGTCTTGGGGACACTACTGCTTTATGTATGTCTGAGTACACATCTTCATTGCTGATTTTGTTGTAGTTTTTAATAGTCAAGGTTATATGAAAGTTTCTGTATCATGCTAATGTTGATATTTCTGTCAGCCACTGTTCACAGGAAAACCCTGACCATTACTGTTATCAATATACATGCTTGGTAATGGAGCAGCTTGTGGTTGACCATTTAGGGAAGCTAATTTTTATATATATATTTCATTATTTGGTCTAGTATGAGCCAGTGCTGAATTCAGGTCTAATTTCATTTTTTTCTGAAGTTGCTAGTTTGCATTATTAGAATTTTTAATACAGGACTCCTTGGGCTTCAGGGCTTTAACACTGCTTTCTGCAGTTTCATCCATAGGACTTACATTCAGCAGGTAGCAATTTATTTGTGGATATATAATATATATAAAGGTACACTGAAAACATAAGACATTTCAATCCTTTATCTTGCAATTAACTAGTCTTAGAAAAAATTCTTTTGATGTCAAGCTTTTATTAGATGGCTAACTTTGGCCATTAATATTTGAATCATTTGGCCTAATGAGCTGGTCACACTAAGATTAAATTTGATCTCTGACTGGATCCTTCTACCCATGAGAAGTTTCTGTGTTGTTTTTTTGTTCTAATTCCAAAAAAGCTCAAATAGACTGGCTTAGTTTCAACAAGTATTAATGTCTATGAACTTTATTTTGCTTTGAGGTATTGTGCAGAACACTGCAGTTTTCAATTAATATAGATTGCCATGGTAGCTTGGAGATCTTTGGAGAATACTGATTTTCTTTCCCCCTCAAAAATAATAATAAAAAACCTTTTACCTCTGTGATTCTTGATTTACTTTTGTGGAAAGGGAAATGGTAATCTGATAGCCAATAATATTGGCTTTTTAGGGCAGGTGATTAATTAATGCAGGGTTTTATTTCAGATTTAGTAATAATTTTTATTTTGTTTCTCAACAGCATTGTAAAATCCCAGAAGACTTTTTCTGAAACGAGAATGAAAAAAGTTAGCAGGTGTTATTAAGAGAACATGTCTGTTGCTTTTGCAAAATGCCAGAACTTGATTGCAGACCAACTGGGGAAGACCTATGAGATCCTTCCAGTGTGCACAAAAGGAATGAACCTATAATTAAATTACAGTTAAACACAGATGGTTATTTTCCAGCAGGTGCTCAACTTTGAAAGTGTATCTCTGGACTATTTTTGTTCCAACATGGTGTTTGGTCCCTGTTGGGTTTCTGGCATCATTTTATGGTTAGATAAAAATATTCCTTTGTATACACTTTTTTTTTTCCCCAGGATACAAAGCTATCAAATGCTGCCGTGTTTTAAAGGAAAAGTAGAAGAAAAACATGAAACAGAGATTAAACATAGCACAGGGAAAAAATAAATACTAGAATACAAAAAAGATATCTTCATACTATTTATGAGATCTAGAGGACTAACATGTAAAATTAAATACAGAGCTCAAAATTTGTAGTTATCCAAGGTGAAATAATCACAATGCAAATATCATAACTAAATGTATTTTTATTTTAATGCCAAAAAGTGTTACTACAATGTTAAATCATTGCAAGGTGTAGTTGTATGATTTATGTAACCTATGACGTAGGTTGATACTGAGGGAAGTGTTAGTGAAATTTGTGTCCCTATTATTACTAAAACTCTGTATATTGAATGAGACTTTAGAAGTTTGGTTTGTTAAGCTGGCTCAGGTTAATAGTTCAGCTTGGGTATATTGATGAATGTCCAGAGGACGTTTTACTTGCTGTAACCAGTCGGGTCAGCCCCTATGAATAAACCATGGATAGAGATGTGGGAGTTACAGAACAGTTTTAAGAGCAGCTTAGGTGAGCTTTCCAGGTCTCTATTTGTTCAACTTATGTTTTTCACGTGCACCTCCACCTTCAAGCACAGAGTTAGCTTCTGCAGCCCTGAGGCTGGAGAAATCTCGTGAGATGTCCAAAGAGTGAGAGGAATTTTGATGCCTTTACCAGCACTGAACAAAAGGACTCCGCATTTACTTGGACAGTAAAATGGCTCCTTGCTGTAGCTGGTGAGCTCACTGTTTCCGGGTGTCTAAATAGCTTTTTATTTTCTTGTAGGAAGAGGAGCCTGTCTAAATATCTTATTTTGTAACCTATAGCAATTCACAGAAGGATGTCTTCTGGTAATACCCCCTTTGTCTTATTTGCTTAACTAAACAATGAAGGTGCAAGTAAAGAAAAAGCAATTTGCTTACAGTGGACCGGTCATAGCTTGTAAATGGCCAGCCTGTCTCTCCTTCCAAGAAAAAGCCAGGACTGCTGTGCCTAATGGTGAGAAGCAGTCCTCATCCTAGAGCGTCTGAAATGCAAAGTTAACAAAGCTAAAAAAGCCTGTCCACTGCTGCCCTGCTTTTCTCCTCTTATTCTCTTACACATGCATGACATGTGTAGAAATATCTTATTTTGCAAATAGAGTACATCTCAAAAGCATTTTAGTGTTTTTCATTTAATTTTTCCCTTTAACCAGTTTCTGGGATGACTAGTGCTCTTATCTTAGCTACAACTTGGACTGCTTTCTCTTATCACCCTGTCACAAGATGACATTTCTAATAAAACCCAGTATGTTTACAATTTAAGTTGGTGACTTTCAAAGACATTCCTTACTGAGCTTTAATGCTTAGAGAAGGTGTTCTAAAATTTTTAAAAATTTATTAATGCAGAGGTGCATTATGTGTTAAGGGATGGTTTTATTTGGGATTTTATTCTATATCAATATTTTCTGTTTGGTTTTTTCAGGACACATCCTTAATTTATTTTTAGCTTTTTTAACTGATCTGTAATATTGCAACACTGAGATTAAATTTCATTGTTACACATGAAATACGACAATTTTGTTTGAACATTAGTCATATGAAATTCAGTGCTTAGTTTTGATATTTAAGATTAATTGCAGCATTTATTCTTTTAGTTATGTGGAAAGACTACAGTGTTTTGAATGAGTATTATACAATGTTGACTAGTTTTGCATTGTTTCTAGCTGAGATTCATGCTTATGGATTTTAAATTAAAATGCTTAACCTTATTGAGGCAAACATTATAGTTTTATCATAGGTCAATACAATAAAATGGAAAATGTAATGGTAGCATGGAAAAAAAAGTATTTACAGCATAATGGATACAAAGCTGTTTTTTCTTCTTTTAAAAGATCAATTCACATTCTTTGCTAATATTTAATCAGTCATACTGACACAGTGATTTACTTGGCATTACCTCTGATGCATTCCACTGAGACTTTGATTCTTAAATTATTTGTCTTTGAACTCACCATGACCTATATTCAGTCTTCTGGGGCTGATGAAAATTACTCCTTTACCTTTCACTGCTGATGACTAAACCACCAAGAAAAGAAATATGCTTTGACATTCTTAATAGCCACATTAAGTTAGTCTTAAAGTATTAATAGATGAGAACTTCTTCACATTGTGTACGTATTGTTGCTGTGGTGAAGAGCAGCAGCCCAGGTCACACGGGTCTGCAGGACTTTTGGGTGTTGGAAGGCCACCCTGCCACGTGAATTTCAGCTCTGGTAGCAGGGAGGGAGAATAGAGGTGCTGGAGTTTGCAAAAGCCATCTCCATCTAACAGTGGTCTCTGTGGGAAACTGTCGGAACAAAGAGAGCAAACCAAGTGTGTCACAACAGCAGTGTGATAGACACAATCCAATTACTGTAATATTATGCAAGATAAATTGAACTGTTAACACTAATTTGGATTCTTGAACTTTCTAGTCTGTTATTTCCCCTTTGTCTTCTTGGCTTTTTTCTATTTAGCTAATGGACATTCTTCCTATTACACAGGAGGACTTTTTGTCTCACTACTTGCTTTTGCTGCCAACTACTGCATCTTATATCTGGGAAAGAACAGGTGTGTGAACATACTGGATTTGGCAAATATTCATTTCAATCACGCGTATTTGTATAATTTTTAATTAATTACCATATTTCCTGGGATATAAGGCAGACATTATCCACAGATTTAAAAAAAACCCTAAACAAACAGGAATTAAGACACTATTTATATCCTGGAGATGCTTTCCTCAGATGCTGCCACTGCCATGATCAATGACATAGGGGCAGTGATGGAGGAAATGTCTGATGGGCTTTTTGCTGTGGTCGTGTGTCTTATGCACAGAAAGTGTAACTGCCTGTAGTGAGAAATAAAAGGCAAGGAATTATGGACACTGTTTACCTTCTTACTATTTACAGTGTAAAACTTCACTCTCATAGAAATTCTAGTTCTTGGAACAGATCTCCTTTCTCTAAACCTTGGCTCTGCAAGTGAGTGTCTCCCAAGCCACAGTCAGGCTCTGTGTGTTTGTGCTGCACCTATATCTGCACATCTTTCTGTTCCCCACCCAAAGTGCACTGTGAAATCCTGTGACCTGCTGACACAGAGCCACAGATGATGCTGGACACCCACTCTGAGTCCTTGCTCACCGGACAAGGAAGAGCTAAAAAAACTGTTTAGTGAGATAATCCATCTTGGAAGACACTGAATTACCTCTTCCCTATGAAAGGAAAAAGTGGGGAGGTTTATTGTGGGTTCTTTTTCTGCCTCCAAGGCCAATAGACAGAGGGGGAGATTTGGTCAAAGAAGTGATGAGGAGAGGAATAGCAGAGAACCCAGTAAAGATAAATCAGTCTGTTGTGACAGAGTTCTCAAGACATTGAAACAAGCAGTCTGAAGGCTCCGCATGGAGTGCCTGCATGGAGAGGGAGGTAGGAAAGGTAACTGCAAGGCAAGTAAATCACTGCCTGCTTACCTGTGAGAGAGCCCATGGTACCTTCTTGTCTTCTCTAACCTGTCCTTGTTTGTGTTATTTAAAACCACTTTACTGTTGATGGCTGCATCTCAGAACTAAGCTGCCTTTCCCCATAGAATAGCCTAGCCTAAGTTGTCTGTTGTCCTTTGAACCTGTCTTGTTACTCTTTTCTGTGCCTTTCACTTTTCCAAGCCTTCCACTTTGCCAAGCCTTCCACTTTGCCAAGCCTCCCACTCAAAACCTAGACCTGTCTCAGAGAAGTGGCTTCCTGAGTAACTTTTGAAGGAACACAGCCCAATGTCTCTCAGCTGTAGTTAAAGAACGTACACATTACTATATATAATATATTTTCTTGTACTACAACAAAGCTGTAAAGATAGAATATATACATTAAAGACCTGGTACCTTTCCTTAAAATCTTGTTTTCTGGACAACATTCCAGCAAAAAGTCAGAAACTCTCAGCAGATAGATGTTATTGAGAAGTTTCTTGTATCGATAGAATCTGTCATAACTCTAATACTTTTCTACAAATAGGATGCATCTTACACTCTTTTTAGCTGTAAAAGCATTATGTTTGTCTCATTTTCCTCTCTGTCTAAATACATCTTGAGACTATGAAGGCACCCTCCAAGTTCCTTCTGAGGTCCTTCAACATTTCAGCATGAGCTCCTGGGACTGCTGCTCTCATTTGTAAAGTGTAAGATGGATTCAGCGCTTTATCAATGAGACGCTCAACAATCTCTTCCTTTGTATCTGACTCTCATGAAATGTTATGCTCACTTTATTATTACAGTTTTTCCATTGTTGCCTTTAATTAAATTGTAAAGCTGTCGTCTTTGTGTGCTTGGCTCCCAAAGGGAGAATTACAGCCAGACAAAGTATTACTGACAATATTGTCTGAAGAGAGATGTGGAGATATTATATTCGTGGTAATGACAGAAAAGGAATTCCCGAAGCTGACGTTTAACGTGTATGCCATTCCCATTCAGAAAGCAGGAATCAGAGCTCAATTCTTCTTTTGGGTAAGGAGAATGACAGTAGGAGTTAATTTCATCTGATTTCGTGGTGGCACCAAACCTTGTCTAAATCAGCTCTGTGGAAAGCACAGGTGCAGCCTTAAGTCCGAGGCCATGAGGGCCGTTACGATATGCTGAGGAGGTTGTTACCAGAAACAATGCAATTTTTCTTACAAGAGAGAAAATTCATGTTTAAAGAAGTGAGCAAAACAAAGTGAGTGAAAGCAAAACAAATATTTAGAAATCTAATTCCCTGATTGTATCCCTAGATTTAGGAAAATTAGCCCTAACTTTGCTATAGTGTAGCTTGTCTGCTGGAAATAGGAGTGGTATTTTGGGAGGCATCAGGGAGCTGAATAACCACTGCCTGATTAGGATGCTTGTAGGAAGCAGTCTGTCTGGGTATAATGAGCACTCTGAGGAAGCAGTGATTTCCAAATGGATTCTGGGAACATATGGACTTATTTATATGCAGCATATTGAAATTTAGTACACGAAAATGGGACAGGACAAATATCCTTTCCACATCTATATATTCCTGTGCTCAAAGTCTTGTTTTGTGCAAAAAGGGGAATGCATCGGGTATACGAAGCCCAGAATTTATTGTTAGTTTAATTAGGAGTAGAATCAAAATACAACAGTGATTACTAGTTCAGTTACAGTGCTACTCCTATTCACAGCATTGTGTTAGTTTAGCTACATTTAAAAATTAAAAGAACTCTTGAATGTCAAACCTTTCTGCTTTTTGGTGTTATGCTCAACCTGCTGCTGCTCTTTCAGGTGCAGAGGCCATCTCAGGATCACAGTACACTGTCAGCAGCCTGCAGAGGTCCTGCAAGGAATTAACACATTGCTGATGGAGGTTTCTTCCTTCTCTTTGCTGGGACAGTCATGCTGAAGTTTGTGCTCCTCTCCAAAGGTTTGGTCATTTCTGTGTTTTATGGAGCTTTCTACACCTTGCTCTTCATGGGGCTGCAGCTTCACCTTTGAGCTGCTTTGCGATACATTTTGTGTTTGCTCAGTAGTTGTTCAGTGCCCTTTCTCTTGCTCCTAAAACTGGTCTGAGTAATTTTCATCTATCACTGTTGGTAGTCCTGAGCCTGTGTATGAGATGCCAGGGAATGGTCCTGCCTGGGGAAAGCTGTGAGCTGCTCCCTGACCGCGTGGGATTTTCTTTCCTACCACACTGCGCACAGCAGTCTGCAGAGCAGCAGAAGGGAAACACCTAGAGTTTCTTAAACATAAATCAAATAAAGACTGAACTTGAGCCACTACTTTTTTTAACATGATGCTTTGTATCTCATCAAATGAGAAATTTTTGAATTATCCAGGTTGCTTGTGCAGAGAAAGGAGTATGAGTTAAAAGCTTATTTTTTTGAGCCAAATTTCCCATTGCTCATTTGAGTCTCAAGAGGGTATTAATATTTTCATTAATGTTGGAATAGTAAATCCTAGCAAAGTTGGGGATAGTGCTATAAACATAATTAGAAATTAATTCCAGAAGAATGCTCAGGCAAAATGATAGAAAGCTCAGATTGTGTTAGCATGAGTAGGTGTCCTAGTGCTTTTAACCAGAGTATATTTATGTACTTGAGTGTTTTGATGAAAAGAAAGGAAACATGCTACTTTCTCTCTTCTTTTGAAATATGGCCTGAAAGACATTCACCAGCAGCTGGTGTGTTTTCAAATTAATGTCTGCAGTTAATTCAAGTAAAATTTTGGGGGTATGAAAATAGAATTAATTAATACACTAAATTTATAATTTTCATATGTAAAGAAAAGGATTTCACAGATTAGAGCTGACATGCTGTATTTCTAAACAATTTATTCTAAATCGAAATGAAGCGCCTAAATTAACGCATGAATGGTTATTTAGAAGCCAGTTCCTACCTGTATTTCATCATTTTATTGACTGTAAAAAGCAGATATTATGGAAGGTGTGATTTTATAGAATATAGTACATCAATTTCAATTTGCTTTAATCCAGTATAGTAAATCAATCCTTTTCGTTGTAACTTAAGTTACAAGCTTAAATTAATATTAGACACTTTTAAAATACATTTACATCAGCGGTAGTATTTTAGCAATATTATAACTTGCAGCAGCTTTTAATTACTGTGCTTGGGGATGTGTTTCTCTTCTCTGAATAACACAGATCCCTATAATATCCATAGTAAGTTGTTTAATACTTGGACTGTTGGTTGAATCACTGATGAGGGGTATAAGATGTTCTCTAAGGTAATTGGTTGATGAATCTCCAGTCTAAATTTATACAATTTGATTAGTTCCACTGGCAGATAATTAGTAATTAGATGGTACACAAAATGTCATTTTCTTCCATGCTTCATCTTTCAATCTTAGTTCCCAAATAACATTTGTTGGAATATAAAATTATAGGCTAACATGAAAACAGTTTTATATCCTAGATAATGCAATGGAATAGAGAATTTGGATTGATTCACTGATATGATTTGGTATACTGATGGTAACAATTAATTTATTCCTTTTAAAGAAAATGTGATTTAGGTTTATTTTTCACCCTAACATTTTAAAGACAGGTCATCTAAAATGCAAACCCTTTAGCTTGCAGGAATAGTGTGCGAAATGACACTGCCCATGTTGTTTGTCATGTTCAATTTTCTTTTTTATTTGAAATAAAATATGTTATCTCTTGAAGGTTTTCACAATGGATTATTTTGACATATACGAAAATCTTACTGAAAGTTTGAGATATCTATTATTGGTTAGTTATAAGACAAATTACTGTAAAATTTGCCTATTAGCTTAGCAAAGCAGTGGTGCATGTCCCATTATTTCAATAGGATAAGGCAGCAGTGTTATTAATTTAGAGACCAACAGGAACTAGACAAGACGAAAGTTGTCTTCAGACCATTTGGCTTCTTAATTTCTTATTGAATGCTCTTCTAAGATGTGGTTTCCATTGAAGGTTGAAAACCGAGGAAGGGCAGCACTTTTTGCTAAGGGAGACTAAGCCCCTTGGATTCTGAGCCTGTCTTCAGAAATGGGTCAGTGGGAAATTCATTCCTGATGGTGAGGGGGAAGTAGAATTGCAAAATAAATAGAGAATAATCTGTCAGAGAAAAGAACAGAGGGAAATGAGTGTGGGGAAACACATGATTTGGGCTGTACCCAAATTTTTAAAAGCAACCAAGCCCAAGTTCATGGAAAGTTATACTAAGTTGTTGAATCCCCCAGTGTTTCTTTGGCAGTGTATACTTGACTGGGTTTATTTAAACTCTTTGCTTCCACTTCACTCATAATTAAAATAGCAACAAAGGGAAACAAAGGGTTTCAATCTGCAATTTCTTGCACTACACATATTCACCTGTGTGCTAACACTTCATAAATCATTACCCCATGAGGATGGCAGTACTCTGAACCCATTTGGAGCAGACATAAATTATTTTCAAAGTTAAAGCCAGTAGAGAAGCAGGTCATATGAAACTTATATCATTTTTCTGATTTAATTGATGTTTTTAAAGTTCAAACCCCGTATAGCTGAGGAAAAACTCCAGTAATGATTTGCACATCTTTATATTGATTGTGTATAAACCTATTTATGAAGCATAGCTATTGCCATGGAGATCACAGGGCAGCCTGATCTTCTGCCGTGGCTTTTGCTGAAAGAGATCAGGAGTAGGTCTGGGATACTGTAAGGAAGAGCAGCCTTTACTGGGCCTTTCCTTGTTGGAATGGAGAAGGGGCAGAGCAAAGCCTTGCTGCTTGGTGCTGATTAACTCTGAAGAGCAGGAAGCTTGGCTCCACTGGTCCCTGTGCGGAGCCTGGCCGGGCAGCTTGGCTCCCAAACGCCTGCTGGTGCATCCTCTGCCCTGTGTCTGGCAGCAGCGGCTGCATCACAGCCCCAGGCGCCATCAGAGGCACTTCCAGCTTGGGTCCCTGCTTTACACCATCTCCAGCCCGTTTGGACCCGCAGGGCTTTAGCGCTAACAAACCTGGGAGGGACACATTGGTGGTTTGTGTCTCCTTTGTTCGTAGGGATACAAAGGCCCAGCTGTACCAAATCTGAAAATGCAGGAAGTGTAAATGATCCTAAATGTTTTTAGTAGTGGTTGGGTTGGGCTTTTTGGGCTTCAGTTTGTTATGTTTTGGTTTGTTTGTTTTGGTTTTTTGTTTGCAGAAATTTTTTGTTTGGGTTTTTGGCTTATTTTTGTTTTGTTTTGTGTTTCTTTTTTCTCTTTTTTTGTAGGATTTTAATAAAAATGGCTTAAGTTCTAGTGGAAACATTCACCAGTCATGCATCCAGTCATTAACCATGCATCCAGTCTTGCAGCCTTCTGAGGCTTCTTGGTCTAATAAAACACAATTAATACAGTGCTTTTTAGTCCTTAGCGTTTCAAGGAAAGAATGAGTATTGGTCAATTGTACAACAGTACAACCGTAAACAGTACCATTTGTAACAGTAAATTATACAATTTATGCACTTGTATAAATCTCTGCTGTATGCTTAAATACTTCCTAGATTATGCACTGAATCTTCAGGTTGGCATTGTCTTGCCTTTGGTGCTGAAAGTTTAAATATTATGTCACAACATTCACGTAACCTGTCTCTCCTCATGTACAGAGGTATTTCATAACCTTTGAATGCTCAGTTGTCTACTAATAGTCCCTTAAAAGCAGTTTTATGTAACAATCTGTGGATTATTTTAAATTACCAGATCTAGTCAAGTTTTACAGCAGTGATGTGGAATTTGATTTTTAATAATTCACTTGACCTTTTTCTTTGATGGTAGCTTGCTTTATTTTTCCCTTCTCTGTAGTAATTTTAGGCTCTCATTGGTTAGAACTTTCCAATACATAAATCTTCACTAGATATTTTCAAAAAACAGAAGTTTTTTCCTACCCAGGAGGCTGCACTACTTTGGTTTCCAACTTTTAAAGCAATTTTGCCTTTATATATGTTTTAATTTCCTGCTGTTTGCTGTTTGTGGAAGTCTTCTTTAATTACCCTTTTATTGGTATTTGAATGGAAATTAAGACGGAATTATAAAATTATTTTGTGCTTTGTTTTATTAGTTTAAAAAGTCCAGATGTGTTCATAGAGTTAAGTTTAATAAAAATTAACAAATTTATGCCAAAACTGATTTGTTTTGCAGGAGTTTTATAGCAGCATTAAAATGCTGAGCTACTCAGATCAGAGCTATAGAACTGGTAGATCTCATCCTCTGAACCTCTCTTTTTTAATTGTATTATTAGAAATGAGAAAAAAAAGGTTGGGTTTTGTTCATTTTCTTTCCCCTTGGATAAGCTAAGTAGTAATTGAATCAACTGAACCTTCTTTACCTTCAGGAGGGACAGTGTTTTCAATCAAAACCTTCAAACTTGGAAGTGTTTGAAAATTCCCAGTTCTCACTATTGGTGAATTGAGGTGGTTTTGAATGACAGGACATGATTGTAAAAATCCATCAGGTTTCTGGTGCCATGTGAATACATTTATGCATAAAAACATTGTCTAGAAAAAACCAAGAATTCGCTATATACTCTGAAATCAGAAGTTTCTCTTCATGCTTAGAAACAAAAAGAAGCCTAGATTGCTGTGTTTGTGAAAAGTCACTGGTTTATATTATTCTTACAGTTTTAGGGAACTTGTTTTTTGTTTGTTTTTATGCATGGTTCATGTTGGCAGAACTGTGCTGCCCCAAGAGTGTGGAAGGAGGTGCTTGGAATATGTGCAGGGGTTTGGCAGCAGACGAACATTTCTATACTGACCAAAGGACAGGGTGAAGAAGGAAAGAGGATTTGTTCCCATACAGGAACAGATCTTCTAACACAAGTTTGGTCCCTGTCCCCTGCTTTTCACTCTTCTGTCCTGCCTCCTGTTAACACAACTGGTACAAGTGGGACAGCTCCAGAGGTGTCATGACTCTTTACAAAATGCAGTGGAGTTTTCATAACAGAAAAGCAGAGTCAGTATGGATAGATGGAATATGGTTCTTCACTTTACGGTAGATTGTGTATTTTCTCCATTTAAGAGCTATATGGAATTTAGAAACACAGTGTGTTTAGGTATGTTCTAACTCTACTGTGGTGTATGTTGTTTATAGCAAGTTCATTTTAGAACTTCATTCATTTCAGCTTATGTTTGCAAAACAGATGTTCTTGTCTAATATTTCTGTACTAGAAGATGGTGTTGTTTGAATAGGCTAAGGGTTACAAATTCTTGTACATAGCTAATCATGAGCTTCTAATTTGCTCCTCTTAGCTTTTGATGGTTTTTACTGTAAGTTTTTTGAGGAGGGGTCTGGTTTGTTTAAGTCTCAATAGTTAAGAGATTTTATTGCTTCATAAGGCAGGTTTTCAATACATGCAGGAATCATGATGATGTGTTTGTAAACATATTTATCCAGTTCTTTTATCAAAAAGCAATTTTCAGTGCCGCAGCCAAGCCTCTGGACAGTAATTTAAAAAATAGCTGCATTGTTCATCTCATTCCCTGCAATTAACATCTCTCTTTCCCAAGATTGCACAAGGCAGGAATTATGTAACTTGGAAGTTATAACTTAACAACTATCCAAACAAATGTTGCAGAACATGTGGTTTTAGCCAAAGTTTACAGAAGCTTCTTAAATGCTTTATGTGATGTAGTATCTGCGAGAAACTGTGACAGAACTGACTCAGGAGATCTCAGTTTGATGTTCAAATGTATATCAGGATTTCATTTTTAGGATAGGGATGTATACCTCCAATACGAAAAGTACATTATTTCCTTTCCTTCCTCTCAGTCAGCCACCTGGTTTCTTTCAATTTGTCTTGGTTTTGGTCCTACCAAAGGAGGGGTAGCAACGTTTGCCATTTCTTTGCTCATGGATTAAACCAGTCCTGCAAGTTGGCCAAGTTCTTACAATTATGGTGCTCACAGTTTTCAAGTGTAAATGCTTCATAGATAAAAGGATCTTTCTAAGTACAAAACCATCAGAAACACACTTGTATTGCTCTCTGTGGATTCATGGGTTAATGCATGTGCTTTGCAACAGAAGCAGTAGGCAGCCCTTTTTTAGAATATCATCCCAGTCCTGATCTGCTTCATTGTGATTGTAAAGCTTAGAAAACATCTTTCTTCTGAATTTGTGTGAGGTGACCAGTGTGTTTTTCCTGTTTGCCAGTTAGGTTTATTGTCAAGCTCTTCTCCCTTGATCATCAAAATAGTCATCCTTATCTTCAGAAATGTGTTTGTTTCCTGAGCAATAGATTTTCTTGTAATCTGTATAAAGATGCTTTCTTTTCCCCTTCACTGCAGTTTTTGCTACCTGTTAAATTCATGTTGCTGAGTTGGCTCTCTACGTTTCTTGGCTTAACCCACTCTGGGGATAAAATCCCAAATGAAACCATGCATTATGAATACACTGTGGGAATAAGCTGTATTTTGAAAAGCAACCCTTTCTAGGTGCTTTAATGTGTCTTAAAACGAACCACAGCTAAGCAGGTTACTTAAACCACTATCTTCACAAGGCCAGATCCTTTTTTTGTTGGTTTCTTTTTTGCTACAATGGGGCCACTCAAGCATAAAGTGTTTGATTATGCAAAATAGATAATGTCATATTGTCAGTGCCATAAATAGAAAAGAGAGGAAAAGCAGAGATATCTGTGACTTCTGCTGTTCTTCATACAGAAAACTGGGGGTTTGATTCAGCAGAGAGGTGCATCCTTTCAGGAACAGCACAGAACCAGTGCCCTTACACAATTTTGTGTTTCAAGTGGCAAAGGCATTGTGGCATGGACCACATGGAGCAACTGCAAATCACAGTTTATTGCGTTTTCTTGGGGTGGAAGGGAGGGTGAATGGGAGAGATGGAAGAAGACAGTTCAAAATTCCATCTGACCTCTCAAAACCAGGCAAACTTCTCCAGCCTGAAGCCTGTTCATGCTCTGTGCCTCACTGTGGGAATCATGACTGGCTTGATTTCATTACTCATCAGGTCTATACAGAAAGGTTCTCTCAGGCAGTGTCCTAAACCCTGGTGATGGCCTGTGAAGGGGAGGATGAAGAAGCCATCGTATTGTCTACCAGGTGGTTGATTCTATCCCAGAGTAGAGGGAGTAGCAGTTGCCTAAAAACTGAGCTTGGAGTACTTCTGAAGGCAGACTAAGGACAGCAGCCAGTAGAGCATTACAAAGGTTGCAAACAACATATTCATATCCTGAATCAGATTCATGTTGAGGAAACTGTTAGCCAGAATACTGAAGGAAAATGTCTTTGAAAAAGCCACTTTTACCATTACTGTACTTTTGTAATAGATAGAGATTATCTCTTTTTTCTTAATAATTTTGCCTCTCATCCCTTTGATATTTTAAATTTTTGTGTATGCAAAAGTTTGTGTGCCCTTAAGCTGAACTGTAATGACTATTGTTGGAAGTAAATCCTTGATCCTGTAGATTTTAGGTGAATCATGAATTCTAAATTCCTTTTGCTTAGCCTGGCCTGTGAGGGGTCACACCAGGAACAAGTGACTTTCTATTTGAGTCCATGCCATATGCTCATAGCATTCTTCTGTTCCAAAACTATGAATTTGTTTTCATTAAGCCAAAGGAAATTAGTTCTCAATATGATTTCTCTTTCCAATAGTTTGAAAAGTTTAGTCTCAGAAAGCCTCTTAGAAATTATATATCCTGATCTAGAAAGTGAAGTTTTTAAGTTATTTTATAATAAATATAAGGCAGAGATTTTCTTTCCCTCTGCTTAGAGCAATAAAATAAGGAGTGTGGCTGCAGCCCTGAATGAATACCCAGATTGTAACAGGGAAATCTGAGTCCCAAACCGAGGTTATCCTTTGTTATGGATCTTTCCTGACTTCCTGGTTGAGCTCGCTCGTACATGACGTCCTTCTACTTAGAAGTGTACACCAGGTGAAGTTCACTTTGTCACACATTTGTTGTATGAGTCTCTCCCTTCTTTTTGAAGGGAAATTAAGAGTTTTGAACAAAGCTACATCCATGCATTGCAAACCTAGCTGAAGGTACAGTTTGTGCCATCCTTTTTTTTTAAATTAGGTTTCCGTTTAAAGTGAAAGCATCTTGCTTGATTTCAAGTGCAGAAAGTTTAGGTGACCAAGTTCCTTTCAGACTGTGTAGAGGAGTGAGCTGATGCGGGGCAAATACCATTCACGTAGAGGTGTGACAGCACCCTCTCCTTGTGAAAGCATTATTTTAGGCAGTAGCTTTAAAATTTTAGCAGTGGGTGTTGACTGCATTTCTTGCATTTTTAAAAAAGGCTGCCAGCCAGCAAATGACATGACAGAGAAACGGCAGCTGCTCAAGGCCTCGTGCTGTTTCAGCAGTCCAGGCTACTGGGACTGATTTTCTAGGACAATTTTCCGAGGGACACCTCAGGACATTTTCTGTGTAACAATTTTTCTTCTTATTATTCTAGTGCTTTAGAAAGTGAGAGGATGATAGGGTTTCTTCCTCACAGTAAATACTGTGAACAAATCTCCCCAGCTGAGGGCTGTCTTGAGTACAGCACAGTCACTGGCACTTCCGACAGTGACTCTTGCCTTTATGCACACTGTGGGTAGAGCTGTGGTATAGTGGGCAGTGAGGACCATCAGTACAGAAGCATGAAACTGGAATTCTGCAAAGCAAGAAAACCTTGGTTCTGTTAGAGCAGGGAATGTTCTGTCAGAGCAGGGAATGTTCTGCCGCTGTGGGCGTTTCAGTTCTGTCATCAGCTAAGAGTGGAGTGCAAAGCACAGGCAGACACAGTGTGTGGTACAGACCAGTCCTGTGGAAAAAGGTGATGGATCAGATGACTCATTCTGCCATTACTCAAATGCAATTCTCTATATTTCTTTCTTACAGGGTGAACAATCAGAACACAGTGGGGCAATATGCAGCTGGCCCCTGCATGCACACTCAGAAAAGGGCTTGGCCCAAGGGGCAAACTTGCTTTATATCAGCTGTAAAACACATGAATTTTGTCTTTCTAAAAACCTTTCTGACTTAAGCTGTCAGATTTTTTAAAATTGTGTTTCTTGACAGACAGAGGTGGAGTAAAAAGGAGGGAAAGATTTTTCTGAGAGTGTAATTCATTTGCTTTTTTTGTCTTGCCATCTTTCCATGCTTGTGACTGGAACATATTGGGCTCCAAAGGATACGGGAAATGGTTCAACTTGAGTTATAATTGGAATGAAAGGCAGAATAAATACTTAAAGGTGTGAGTTTATTATTTTATTGCTTCAGAGCTGGAGTACACAGAAAGAGTGACCAGTCAAGTTCATGAAAGACAAATCCACTGAGGAAAACACAACCTGTGTCTCAAGAACTTTCTGGAAACTGTATTGCTAAAGGATAAGAGAATTTGAACGAAATACCGCTACACACTTGCCTTTCCTGATAATCCACTTCTGGCCACTGTCAGAGAAAGAATACAGGCTATATAGAGCTTTGTTCTTACCCAGCACAGCTGGTCTTATGTTCTTATTTCATTTAATTTCATTTCATCCCATATGCTACCAATAAGATTGTGGACTTTTTTCAGTATATATCTCTGAAGAGCTCCTTACAGGAAGATTTCCTTGTTTAAGAATTATTATTATATACAGATAGTCCTTTATTCATTCCCAGGCCTTCAAGAATGTTAGCAACTTATTAAGAATATTAATCAGAGTAGCATATTGATGACTTTTTTGAACTCCTGAATAATTTAAATTTTTCTTAAGAACGCACAGTACTAGTTAATTACATTGAGAAATCAGATCATGGTATATAAAGGAGCTCATCTACTGGTTAATTCCCTGATCTGTGGTTATAGTTGGGATTCTAGAAATCTGAGAGACCAGTGTGGTGCATTCTGTGATGGGTGAGCAAAGCCTGAACTACATCTGGCATGGCACTGTCATGGTATTTGCAAACACAGTACTGTGTGATTTGCCATCTCTTCACATTTCTTCCATACAGCAGTTGCACCAATATGAAAACACTGAAACGTCATCATACAAATTTAGTGCTTAACATGAATTTGTCTCATCATTTTTAGTAACCCCCTGCCCCCAAAAGTAAGGTTTTCTTACTGAAACAGTGCTGTATCTTCTTGTGTAACCCGACTGAATTTGATCAGAACTGTTCCTTCCAAATGTCGTCTCTCTTCGGGAAAAAAACCTGATAGATATAGATAGAAAAGGAATTATTAAGATATTTTTAGTGCATTTTATGGATGGCTTTAAAGGCATAGAGCATTGTTTGCTAAATTTCCAGATGGTACCAAGCTGGGAGGGGATCCATGCACTTTGAAGGACAGAATTGCAGTTCAAAATATTTTCAACAATTGAAAAACTTGTCTAATATGAAAAGCTATAGTTGATTAAGGAGAGTTCAAAGTACTGCTGTCAAGGAAGGAAATTTATGTATAAAAGTTAGAGACTGACCTATTAAGTAGCAGTATTTTGGTCACAAGCCTAGTGATTTACAAGTGCCCCTTTGCAAATCATAAACTGAACATAAATCAGTGTTCTTTTTCTATTGTGGAAACAGGCAGGCAGGCCTCATTCAGGGATGTGAAAACTGTGAGTGTATTCAGAAATAGGAAATAATCCTTCAGCTCCACTCAGGGTGAATAAAGCCTCTGTTGGAGTGGTTTTGCTATTTTTTGACATAAACTTAAGAAATGTAAGGACAAATTGGGGAGGATCGAGTGACGCAGAGAAGGAAGGATGCAAAGTGCAGCAAATGTAACTTGTGAAAAAGAAAGAGAAGGTTATTATTGGTATGAAGAATAGAGAAGACAGGACTTGAAACATGGAAGGTCTTCAAATTATTTAAAGAAAACTGAAGAAAAATGCCAGAAGCTCCCCCAGCCTCCAAGGAGAGTTGAGCTTCTGTTGCAGAAGGTGAGATTTATGTAAAGCCTTAATAAAAACTTCCCAAAGTAAGGACAGTGGGAGATATTCTCTCATATAAGTTTCACAGAATACAATGAAATCTCCATCACTAAGGGATTTTGTGAACAGGATGTACAACCCTCTGCCAAATATAGGTTAGATATTTTTAATCCTTTGTTGTGGTATGAGTCTCAGAGTAGAGGACTGCTTGAAGTCTCTTCCAACTATCTTTTTCTATTATTTTCCACAGGTATTACCCATATATTAGAAAAACAATCAGGACTAAGCATTTTTTTCCTCTGAAAAGTTATAGATTTCTTTTTTATAAACTTTTTAGCAATAATAAAAATACATGGGTTCTGCTATCCAATTTGACATAGCGTTTGCAAAAGTACATGCACCTTGCTGAAGAACAATTTAATTTAGACTTCTACCAAAACCATGCTTTTGTAAATTTTCCCCTCAGTGATATACATATATTAAAAAGTATGCTAAGTAAATAAGTTTAAACATTATTCGTAGAACATTTTCCCAAGGGAAAGCACACTGTTAGGTGCTCCCATGCTATGAGTACTATCCTTGAGCTGAGAAGAGGAGCAATAGACAGGTTGAAATATTTTATAATGCAGCGTGGAAGAAATACCTTAGCATCTGAACTGATTTAAATACTCCTGAAAGTGGCAATTCTGATGCTCTAGAAATACGCTCCTCTATAAATCTGCAGCTTCTATTAGGACACCAAATTCTTGAGCATCTGTGTTAGCTGCAGGATTTACATCTTCCCATATAAGCTGGGGGGAGGGCTAAAAACAGTGCCCAGGGGCTGAAATCCAGTGCGAGTGTAGACTTCAGCAATGCTGCAACATGTACTTAACAAGAACTTGGGGCAGCACGAAAGCACCAATTACAGCTGTTAACATTCATGGCATGGCAGATCACTTTGTCTGACATTCCCCAAATTATATGCACTGGGCACCAGTACAAGATGCTACAGTCCTGCTTTTCCACTGCAAACCATTTAAAAGTTTGATGAAGGCAGAAGAAAGGCCAAATGGACAGTATTACCAAATATTCTCTCCATCCCCTCCAGCTGTTTACTAGGGTCCAAAGGAAGCTCTCCATCTGGAAAATATGCCCTCCAAATTACCAAATATGAGATTTTCTGTTCAATCATTGTTTTAATGTTTATCACAAAGTCCGTGGGAAAACATGGTCTCTCTTTCTGATGGCCTGCTGTTATTTTTGTGGGTTTTTGATGTAAAATTTGGAATATATTTTCAGACTAGCCTGTATGTGTGTCTGTATGCATATACAGAGGGATAACAGCCTGTTGGGCACAATGATTGCTACGGAGCATTTACCTGAATCTTCGACAGTTACAGCATTTTGTTCATTGAGCTGTTTCCAGTTGGCAGAGGTTATCCTTGAGGGAAAAATCTGAGCACCAACAAAATGTTTCCAGTTAGATAATAAAACCTTGGTGGAGTTGATCAGCTGGCAGTCTTCCAAACCAGAACCTGACATGCACCTGCTTCATTTATTTCTTTTGTGCAGCTTCTCATTTAACAAACTGTAAATGAGAGAGGGAAAGCAATCAGGTTCTACTGAGCAAATTGCTAACGTTTTCATTATTTAGGTTGAGAAACTGCACACTGTAATGTCAGGCTGCAGTTACAATACGGGGATTCTCTCCAGAGGATAGGAAAATAATTAGAAATATGCCAGCTATTTTCAACAGAAATTCTCTAAACCAGAAGTCTGCAGGCACTGATGCTTTTGGTGACTAAAATTGCTCTAGGGATAGATGACTTAAAATACAGCAGAGTTGAGATACTAAAGACAAACAGCCCTACTACAACTTCAGTTTGATCTTTCATGTTATTCACATAGATATAAAAAACCTTAGGCCAAAAATATACAGAGAATGTAGGCTTAAATATGTTGTTTAGAGCAGCTTAAGAGACATATCCTCTTTATCTGACATGTCTCCTGAAATCTTTTATCAGATAATCGTGTTCTGCCTGCAGACAATCCAGAAGTCCTTCAAGTCATTCTATATGTGAACCCATTATTGTGCGTGTTGCTGTTTAGAGTTACTTGAATCAACAGAATGTTACTAAATAAAAATTACACATACTCACGGAAACAATCTAAGATATATTATTAAAGAAAATGAGCAACAGAATTTTGTAGGATGGCTAATGAATTTGTTTCTACTCTTTGACTCTACTCAGACTTCTCAAATGAATCTGTGTAGTAAAGGCAGTGGAAATCATGGCTGAATTTAGTTCACTTACTAATGCGGGTTTTAGATAGCAACTTTATGTAGGCAGATAGGTTTAATATATGTAAAACTACTCACCTGTCTATCATCTCCCTAATTATTATGATAATACTGCTGCTATTATGGTTATACTGCCAAAGATATCATTTCCTTATTTTTGTGGTTTTACAAGTTTGATTTAATTATCTCTGAAAAAGTTTTCTGTCCTGTTTCAAATTCCAGTTGATTTTCCTTTCTAATTAACCTTTGCTCCCTGCTTCATAGACATACTTTTTAATTGTTTAATTGCTTGTAAAGCAGGGACATTTTTGACTTAGCATTCAACCATGTCCCAAAGTACGTAGAGCTCAGGGTGGGAATTCAAAAGTGCTTTCGTGTGCAGCCCTGTTTGAACTGCAGCTGCTTGCCTGCTGACAGGTAGGGAAGTCACTGTCAACAAGATTTAAAGTTGCTGTCATGTTTACACAGCCGCATAGAAAAGGTTGAGAGAGTATTGTGATTTTGTTGAAATTAAGTACCAGCAGTTACTGGGCCATAGCAGTGTGCATTGGTTATGATTAATGTTTGACATCTGCATCTTTTTGAGATATTTTAGCCACTTTTCTCGTCAGATGAAAAATGCACTGTGATATGTTTCCAGTCATGGGGGAAAGTTCAGTGTGCTGAGGTTTCTAGTGCTTAAACTGAGCTATTAAAGTCGTGTAAGTTCTTAGTTCTGAACCCTTGTAAGGATTTTCAATATATCTGAGCAGTTGGGAATTCTGTATTTCAGTGTTAAAAATCCCACTAGGCTAAACAAAGTTTTAAGCTATTAAATATTCTGCCTTGGTGCTCTCTGTGTTTTCTACTGGGATCTCCTGGTAACTGGTGATGAGCAGTACCAATATGGATCTGCTAAAGGAATTGTTTCCCTTTACATATGAAAATTGTTACCAAAACTGAGAAATTGTTCAGAGACACAAAGGATTTGTCATGGATATTTTCAATTCAGACAGATATTGAGGTGTTAAGAACAAAGATTCAAACAGTTAAATACAATTTTTGACAGAGTTTCCATATGTTTCGTTAAAAGTTCAGGGTAGCCCAGCAATACACTTCTGCACTCCACAGCCCTGTGTACACACAGATATCGCTAAAGAAACCAGCTTACACAATGCTTCTTTATTTTTGTCTCAAAGAAACAAACATTGCAGTAATATATTTGAGTAGTTCTGATGGGTGCTGTGGATGCTGTCCTTGGGATAATTAGTTGGAGAAAAAATTAGGTGTGTGCATGTAATTGGATGGTAGAATGGTTTGGGTTGGAAGGGACCTTAAAATGGTCTGATTGCAATCCCCGGGACAGGGACAGGGACAGGGACACCTTCCACTAGACCAGGCTGATCAGAGCCTCATCCAGCCTGGCCTTGAACACTGCCAGGCATGGGATATCCACAGCCTCTCCAGGCAGTCTAAGAGTGTTTTTATCATGCATTGACATGACCCTAAATCAAAATCTCAATCCCTCTGATATCTGAACTAGTCTGAAATCCAGGTCCAAATTTTGGAATTACTGAGATTTTGATCCTGAATATGTATTTATTCAAAATACTTGTTTTGATATATATTTGATATAGCTAAATATATAGAATTTGGGTATAATACGAACTTGGCTCTCTGGCAGAACTGTGCTGTTTCTTCTATGTGAGTTTTCTCCTATGGGAAAAACCCAGAAAAAAATTGATGGTAAGCCAGAACATGCTCTCTGTATATATTCCATTGTTCTCATTTTAATAAAGCATCTTAATATGAGCAGTTTTCTGCTGGATTTCTGAAGAGCTCCCATAAATATTCTATTTTAGTTACCTAGTAAATTTGAAACCTACCTCTGTGTCTTACTAGGTGTCATAACCTGTTACCAGGCTAATCACCTGTAGTGACATCACTGCCAATGAGCAATACTTTCAGGTTTTGTATCTGGAGCTGCTGACCTTGCAGTCAAGGCATACTCAGGAGATGCATTCTGAAAGGCTGAAAATTTGTCTCCTTTACTGTTTTTGTGATTTGGTGCTGCTGAGTCTACTTTGCGTTAATACTGATTTATATTTCACTCCTCCGCATGTGATACGATGCTGATGCTGGCTTTCATTCTAAGCCATAAAGCAATCTCTTTTAAATTATTAAGAAAATATAAATTATTTATTACAATTATTTTTGCAGTGAAGTAATTATAACCCATCCCTCACTTATGTGTCAATGAAAACAATACACATTAGTTACAATAGGATTAACCCTGCGCTGTTTACATGTTTGTTTTTTTCCTGCTCTATGATCTCTGTACGTGTGATACTGAGGGAGATTTAATCTGTGGCTGTGTGTTTTGCATATTAATTTTATGCAAAGCATGAAAAATTAAATTAATAACATGTTTCAGCATTATTGTTCGTAACTTTGCGACAAAGACAAAAAAGTCTTAGCATGCAAAAGAATTAGAAGGGCCAGAGGATGCACAAACAGGTAAAATGTGACAACTGATAAAATAGTTGGGAAGCAGCCATGTGTCTTGCGATACAGACATCAGGGAGAAATGTTAAGCACTTCGTCATTCCTGCCCTCCAGTGTCTGATGTTTCTGATTTCTTCTTTATTGATTTCAACTAAAGAAAATATAGAGGAGTATAGAGGTGACCCATTTTGTTGACAGATACACGTGTTAGTCTTGTACTCCCAGCAAATAGTTTAGACATCAGGAATAATGGCTTATAGGTAAGAGATAAACACAATTTCCTGTGATTTCTAAACCTAGTGAATCAGCAGACACAGTCTGCTGTCAGAGTTTCAGTTTATCTTTTATTCAACAGGCTGAAGATTCAGCAGGACACTGGAAATTACAAAAATTTCCACAATAATCATCCTAAAAACCCAACTGACTGACTAACCAAATCCCCACCACCAACAAATTGCCAAAATTATTGAACTTTCATTGCTTCTGAAATGTATTATTCACTCTTAACAAAAACAATGACAGACTGCCCCTCTTCAACCTTGTGTGTTTATAAGCGTGATCTTTTCATAAGTTTCAAATAGCTGATGTCCTGCAGTACATGATTATTTTATAAAAATGAAAATTGGGCATAAATTGTTACTCTTTAGGTATGAATTTCAGCCAAGGGCACTGGTAAAGGATTTTCCAGTCACATTCCATAGACAATCAGTATCACATCTTCCCATACTATGGTTATAAAATGTCAATGGCAGTTGTTTGGAGTCTGTGTGCAATACTGACCATCAGGGAAACAATTCTTACATTTGTCTCACATGGTAAAAAAGTGTGCCAAAGCAATGAAGTAAAAATACAGCATCTGAAACAGTGACAAACTGTTGCACCGTGATACTATTATCATTCATTTTGATGCATAAACCAGTCATGTCCTACTTTCACATGGCTTCCTTTGCTTATTTAGAAAAACGCTCTTTTCAGTTTAAGTTATAGCTTTGGAAACACATGAAACCCCTTTCCTTTATGCTCAGCTAGTCAGTTTTCCAAACTATTTACTAAGTATGAATTGTGGAGCAAAAAAGAATATCCATCTTTTTTCAGAAACAAAAATCCTGTGCTCCCCTCCCCAGGAGAGAGTCTGTCCTAGATGCTCAATGTATTTCAGTGTGACAGAGTTCCAGGGCACAAAGATGCCTTATTTTGTTTTATTGCGCATTAGAAGAGATTGTGAATGAGAGATCCAGGTGTTTACAGCAGGGATTTATGCAGCAGTGTCGGGATTAGAATGTCTTTGAAAGGGAGGTTGTGCCTGGTCCGTAATGAGCTGAGCACCTCCTGCACATCGCTCCACAGCCTGAGCGGTTCCCATTCCGGTCCTTGGAGATCAGGTGCTGTTCATACACGAACATGTGCAGGAGTTGTGGGAAGTG
Source organism: Oriolus oriolus (assembly GCA_013400235.1). NCBI lineage: Eukaryota > Metazoa > Chordata > Aves > Passeriformes > Corvidae > Oriolus > Oriolus oriolus. The sequence goes on from VXBT01013163.1 coordinate 65,432, forward strand.
CAGCTGTTGGCATTTTTAAAAAAAAGCTGTCAATAGGCGCAGTTCCTAAATAATGTGGATTAATTGGTTTTTTCATGTCTCTACTTACCTTTCAGTGCATGTCCCACCCTTCTGCTTTTGGGTGGCTTTACTTTCTCTTTGTAGTGTCTACCAGAGGATATTTTGTGCAGCTGCGAAACTTAGTCCTGCCTTCCACAACCGAAATTCCCTCAGCAGAATATTTACAAAAATATTTGGTGTAATTTTTCCCTGACACTGATTGTTTATAACAAACAAAATATTTTTTACTGATTTAGCATTGTTAATTGTTTTCATGTAAATGTCTCTTTCTCTCTGATTTTCCTATGTCAAAGTAAACCATAAATTGGAAATTGACTCATTATCTGTAAGACTCTGTATATTCTAATCCTTATGAATTTCTATTACTTATTGTTATTGAGACTGGAATGAAAAATTATTACATGCAGAGATCTAAATCTAGAACTGTAATTATCTATCTAATAATTAAAGGAGAAAAGACCATTTGAAAATTCTGTCATTTTTCTGTGGTTACAAGCACAGCATTAGACTGGGTATTTTAATTCAACATTACAAAATTAAAACAAGAAAAGGGAAAGAAAAAAGTAATATTAAAAAGTCAAAAATATTGGAAATGTGAGTTAACAAAATAAGCTTATGGGACCCTATTCCCCTGTGATTCTTTGACTGACATTTTTCTTGTGAGATAAAAATTTTTAGATATACAGATATGTTGTTGTATGATTTTTTTTTTAAACTAAGACTAAAAATGTTTCATGTTATTGTTTTCAAAATGAAAACAAGAAAATCTCAGATTTGTTACATCTAAATAAATCTGGTAATAATCTTTATTTTACGTGGATGAGTTATTTAATTGCAATACATTCTAAAAAAAAGGCTGTAAGCCCACATTAAAGTAGTGAATAAAGACGTAGGTTAAAATTATGTCTATTTCTATGAGTCTTTAAATAACACTGCAGGAAGCCAAACACCTTCTGTTGCTCTCGAGCTGAAGTATGTGGGTGCAGGGTAATGACAGAATATTTTTAAATAAGACATTAGTCGTTAGTTAACCTTAGTGAACAGGTTAATGAGTGAACACATGTTAAGAAACCAATTAAAATCATGGGAAAATCTACATTGAGCTAAAGGAAAAAAACTTACAGGACCTGTAAAAAATGGTTTCTTTAAGCTTTCTAAGCAGGGATAAAAGGTCTCTGTTCCGTCCCACATATGCTCAGGAATAGATTGTGTTTTGTCCTTAGCGTCTCAGTTTCTGGTGACAAATTCTCGTTTATAAACCTAACCGTGGTGTAGTTCATAAGGTAATAACCCCAGGAAAATAATTTGAAGAAATATTAATTATTTGTGGACTGTGGATAATCTAGAAACCCTGACACTTAACAAAAGAATGGTGTTCCAGAACCTTTATATGACACTCCTACCACCAAACCTGAGTGGGTTTTTTTTCCCCCAGTGTATGACTGTTTCTCTTGAGCCAAAACATGAGAGATTTCAATTGCTGTTAGGTCTCTGTCTTCAGAGAGAAACCAGAGATGCATCTACGCTCAATGAGGTCTTGAGACTGTGCACAACAAAACTGAATTGATTGATCAACAATTACACCAGCCTTACATTTGTATAATGCCATTTGTGTCATTATAATTACAATAATAACTATTATTATTATTATTATTATTATTATTATTATTATTATTATTATTGTTGTTGTTGTTGTTATTATTATTATTATAACTACTACTTCTGTTATTTAGTTCAATTAGACCTGAGAGCACAAACATGAGTATGTGACCCATTTGACTCATTAAAGTGTGATAGAATATTCACAGTAAGTAGCTATACTTGCAGCAGAACAACATTAAGAAGTGATTTGCATTTAAATCTCCATGTGAGAACCCAGTTAGCGACCAGGTCTTCCTTAAAACCAGTAGCTCCCCAGGAAAGAGGTTTAAATTGAGAGAAGACCAAAAGTGAGCTTTTGATTTTACCTGGGCTTTCGTTTTTAGCTGGGCTTTCAAATAATATGTCTTCACTGTAGAAACCATAAGGTGTATGACAAAACTCTAGACTAGTTCAGTAAAGCTGAGATTTAGTTTTTTGTTCTTAGTCTCTTGTGTCTCTTGCCTGAGTTATTTTTCATTTTTCTGGGTTTGGTTTTGTTTTCTCCCATACATTAATTGACTCTACACTGATTTTGTGTTTTATCTTTTCTCACAGATACCTTTTCCCTCTCATCCTTTTTCTCTTATGTAAGGTAGCTGCTCTGAAAAGATTTCTTTACACTTCCAACATAAGCCCACAAGGTCCATGTGTAGGGTTTGATACCTAGGTTGGTTATGAGAGACTAAAAACTGTAGGAATGAAAAGTATGAAAGGACATATATCATGGAGTAATTCATAATTCATGGAGTATTCACCAGTTTCTCATAGAGTGAAATCTAGTAGGTTTTGAAGAGTTAAGGGCAGAACTCTACTGAAAACTTTTGCTTCTCCTGTTGCCTGCAGATCAATTGTTTTGCCCCAAATCAGGTGAATAACATTAAATATTTAACAACATCAATAACATGAAGAAACAGTGGATAACTTTTTTCTTCCAACACATTTTTCTCTAGTGGCCCTTCTTTTTCAAACTGCTTCGTGGGCAGGGCACAAAGCACTTTTTGTACCCTTGTTCAGGGGACATGAACACTTACCCTGCTAACCCCTGCATTTTCACAACTGAAAATCCCCTAACAAACCTTCATGGCAAGGATCACACATGACAGTGGAAAGGAGGTCCCGTGTTGCTGCAGATTTGCTCTTCTATTTGTGTACTTTGAGAAGATGTGTTGACAATGTTGGCATGAACCAAATTCCACGGCTCCACCTTCCATCCCTTTCTAGTCCTGGAGTTAAGTTTGGCCAGAGATTGTGCTTCATTAATGATAAATTGATGGAAGTTGCAAAAATACGGACTATAGGAGTGCTTCCAGGAACTCCACCTGGGCCAGTCCAGTTACATGCTATACTTTAAGCAGCTCTGCAAATAAGCTAGAATTGAAAGACTTTAGAGAATCAAGTTGATTACTTTCTTGTGATCATTTGCATTAAAGAGTTACTTTCTAAATATCTCTGATGGAGGTGTTTCTCATAACTGGTGCATGCAAAGCATAGCATCCCACTTACCCAGCAGGGTCCCAGGGGTGACATCCTTGCCACAGCCGGTAAAAGTTCTGCACAGTGAATGCAATATTCTGACTCTTTCAATGCCTCTTTTCTCTCTGTGTTTTTTCTTTAGTGTTTTTTCCTGGCATGAATATGGTTGCTGTTCTTTGAGTGCCATCAGCATTCTGCTGGAAAATATACACATGTTCCCTCAATATGTGATAGTTAGTAACTCATGTCTGTGTTCAGATATTTTTTTTCCTGTGGTTTATATACATCTGTAATTTTATCTTTGAAGTCTGATGAATGTTTCTCATTGCAGTTTGGGTGCCACTGGAGATCAAAGTAACTCCTATATGAACAAGCTTTTAATTTGGCAGTGAGAGACTGCTGACAATGAACAGAGGAATGACTTTTTTTTTTGATGATAGAGTTGTGAATAAATTAATCCAGAAGCTATCAAATTATCACTTATGAAAATATTAAAGGGATATTTCCTCTATTTTTTCTTTGCATGTGGTACTCCTTACCCACCTACTAGATTTCAGCATGTGTTTAGCTATTATGTCTTGAAAGTAGGGTAAATTTTGGAAGTGAGTGCTCACCTTTAGCAATGATTATTTTCCCTTACAGACACTTTTAGAACCATGCAGCGATTTTTTTTTTTTTTTTTTTTGTGCAGCTGATGTTCCTACTCATGTATCAAATTTTACTTACCCTAATTTTTCACCTCAATTTATGCAAACTCTCAGTTTGAAAAGGTAATTTGGAATTCTACCATATACCATATACTTGCAGTCCTCAACCTCATGCCATTCTCAGCTCTGGGAAATACACACTTACTAGCCACGTCATTAGCAGCCTTAATGAAAATTCTGGACAGGCAGGTTTCTGCCAGCTGAGTCTCCTTTGCTTTTGGTGACAAACTGTGAAAAACTAGGTTTGAGCTATGGTTTTTCAGTCAGGTTTTTGTTTTTTTCCTTTTTACCTGTCCACTGTGCTTGTCAAGTGCTGATGAGATAGTCAAGCGAGATGCTATCTCAATTTTCCTAAAAGCAAGATGTAAGAAGGTTTATTTCCCATCTCTTAAACACAGAAGATCCTCTAGCCTGTTGAAAAAGAAAATTTGCTGCTGACATATCTATACAGTCTGCAGTTTTTCCAGTACTGCCTTCTAGATAGTTATAAGGAAGTGGATAAGTTATTGCAGAAATTTTGGGGAACTGAAGTTAACTGTCTGGCCTGTAATTTTTACTTTCTCTCTTTCTTACTTCTTTTTTTTTTTTAAACACAGGCCCTTTGTTGTCCCATCTCCCATCTTCTGACAACATTGTGAGATAACGATGAAGAACTCAGAAATCACTTTGGCCATTGCTTTAAGTATCCTACATACAACTGAGAACATTCCAACAACCTGGAAACAAGCTGCCTTTCAGACAACTTTCTACACCATGCTACAAATTTCATTTCAGGTAACTATTTGGTAAATAATGTTCCAAAAAGACACATTTGTTCATATCGTGAAAGTCTGTGATGTTTCTTAGTGAATTTAGTGTTACAGCTACATTTGTATGAACATTAAAATAATCCATTAGAAGGAAATAATTAGAAGGAATTCATAAAGAGTTTTCACTCAAGAATTTAAGAGAAAAAGAAACTAATAATTCAGCACTGCATTTTATATGGCTGAAGGGAATTGTTTAAAATAGGCAAATTTATACTCTGCCTCTAGTTTCTTTATTGATTATTGGTTTTATTTAGTATTTAAACAGCATCCTGCTCTTTATAAGGTTTATCTGGCCATTAATGCTTACCTCTTGACATCCACAGGACACTTTAATGGAAAATATCATTGATGCAACTGTTTCCTCAAGGTGTAAAATCTAGACAAGAGAGAAAATGATTAGTCACAGTGACAGAGTGAACATTTGGGAATCACTTTTTCTGTGCATATCATTAAAAAATCAATAAGATGAATATATGGAAGCCAATAGTATTTACTATAGAAGAACAAGGGAAAATAGAGCAGCCATACTTTGCATTACTAAGATTTTGCTCTGTGATCAGATCCTCTTGTGGGATGAAACTTTGAGGGGCTGCAGTAAAGGTCACCTTTGCTGTGCAGTTTGTTCTCTTCACAGAGAATGACAGTCATGGCTTAGTTCTAAAATCACAAATTTACCCTCTCAAATTGTATTCAGAAAAAGAAATTATCTCATGACTTCTTTTCTAGCCTGGCTTTTGCATCTCCAAACTGCATTTATCATACTTTGGATGATTTTGAGAATATAATTTTCCTGTTCAGCATTGATGTATGACTTACTGATAAATATGAAAAAATATAATTCAAAATCTATTAACTCATCATCCTGTGTTGTTTATGGGAGATTATAATTCTGTATTTCCTCCCCAAAGGAGAGGCTACTAGATAATGTGATACACCTGTGGCTAGTGTTGTGCTTAAGTAAAACATGCATATTGCAAGGCTGAGGAGTTTAAATATCCCCACTTATATCTCAGTATTTCTGCATTGTGTTATTTGTGAAGCCACCAATGATAAGCAGAAACCAATAAGGAATGACTGCTTTGCAAACTTACACAGCCAGCAAACCTCCTTGAAGTCACAAAAAAGCCTTGTAAAAGTGTCGCAGGTTCAGGCCGAATTCTGATACCATCATAAATGAAATGGAAAACTTTAAAAGTCTAGATTTCTTTTTAGTCTCTAATGATACCTCATCTCATTAAAAATTAACACCTTTTTATTATACCTAATTTACTTATAAATCTTATTGCCAACCATTATCAACTCTCACAGACATCTCAATCAACGTTATGATTAAATCTGTTTTATTCAAGCTATTCTTTCTCCACTGATTTTAATTCTGTCTTAATGACTTTCCTTTTTTTCGTTGAAAATTCATTCAACTTTGGAGACTTTCTCATTGTTTCATGTGTCACTATTCTCATACCTTGAAACCTGACTGTTTTTTTAGCTTCCAGATGAGTCTTTTTATTACAGATATTTTGTTGAAGAAAAAAAATCTCCTAACTGTATCAACACTTTAACATCCATTAATGTGTTTTTTTAAAAGGCTTTTTTCTTACCTCCTCAAGAGTTTAAACACTAATAATTAAAATTGTATTTTATCCTTCACTTCCATGTTTTTGCTAAGTATATGGGGGGCTTAGATGTGACTGAGTAACCGATGAGTGGCAGCCTTGAAAGGGTATTAAACATGATAATCCTGACCAGATGAAATGGCCAGAGGCAAGCAGAAGAATCAATCTATTTCCTTGTGTTTTGGTGTGTCAGACAATTGCTATCAGTGCATGCTAGAATGTCTCCTGTAGAATCTGAAAATGAAGTTATTTTTCCTGATTATCTCCTGCTCTCTGACACATCATATCCACTAAGAACTTGTAATAAACTATATAAGAAATAAGAAGACAGAAGTTTTTAATAAGTGTTAAGACATCTTGGAAATAGAATTCATTCTTAGTCTGCAAGGGTTCATATGGCATATGATGTGTCTGGAATTCCTAGGACAAGTTCCTTCTCATTGTCAGGTAAATGAGTTGATAGGTGCTTCCTCTGACCTGTTTACATATTCCTGTTATGTCATGTCCTTGAAAGTGTGAATTTCATCCTAATTACAGTGAGTTAGGCATTCTTTCTTTCTTCCAAAAGAAATGATTGTGCTGATTATTTCTCTTTATTGCAGTGGTATAAACAAGATGTCTCTGTATAAGTGAATGCATTTCTTCCTGTTGAATCTTCCTTCCAGTTCAATGTGGAGTTAGGCTGAGTGTGCTCACAGCAATGTGGAACACTCCTGCTGTTGGCAAGACAAAATCTCAGTAAAGGTAAACATCTTGAGTGTTTGCATAGATGTGTATTCTAGGAACTGAACTTCAGTTGGTCCACTAAGAGCTACAACAAAAATAATTAGGGTGGTATTTTTGAAAGGGTTAAGGAAACGAGCAAAATGTGTTGCTCTTTATTTCAGCAAATGTATGCTTAAGATTTTTTTTGTCTAGTTTTGCCATAGGTTGATTTAATTTCAGAAGCACTTTAAGTATGTATTTTTGAGTTGGCACTTAAGACATTTGTTTAAGCATTCTCCAGGACACATGAAATTTGAAACACATCCTTATTCCTGCCAGTCATGACAAATGACAGAGGTACTTGTTTGCTTAATTTTGTACTGTTTTTATTTGTACAGCTGAGAACTGGCTATAGAGACCTGTTTTAAGGGGAAATGCTATATTATGCTGTCACTCACTCACTGCTCACATGGCATGATGTTGTTTGTGCTCTGTTGTTAGTCTGCCAGCTTGGATGAGATAATAATCATAACACAAGATTTCAGCAAAAAGCCTGCGAATCTTGAAGTCCCCATTGTATGTTACTTGGAGAAGCAGTTTTGATATTTGTGTCTCAGCTTGCATGAGCAATATCACATTACTCGAAATTGTGTTTTCCTACAATGACTCCCACAGGTAGGGACTCTCTGCAGCGTCAAGATTATTTTGTTCAATCTGGCACAGGTAGGTTTTGCTGCAGGAGCTTGTCAAACATGAAATAATGCAAAGTTTCTGGTCTTGAATCCAAATTTTCCCTGAATTCTGGCTCTCCAGATCCTGATACACTGCTTCTGACCTTTTCAGACAGAGGATGGCTGAGACCTGAGCATATGGATCCCCTGTTGGAATTAAAGTAAGATATCTTTGCTGCTTATGTGGCATGAAAGGATATGTATCTATTTTTTTTACTTAGAAGTGAAATAAAATTCAAATGCTTTGAATTTAACAAACATCCTTGCTTAAAATACTTACCATTTGTTGACCTGTGGGTCATAGCTGTCCAGACTGCTTCAGGTTGCTGCTGCTATTTAATTTATAGACTTTTCTGAAAGTTGCCTCTCTCTTTTTTTCTAATAAAGGAATTTTGTTATTTGTTGATAGGAAGTAGAGATGTTACTTTTACCCACTCTGCTTTTAGATAAATTGTTTCTGCTTAACCATTGCATGTCTTTTTGACTGAATCTTTCATTCGAATGAGGCTCTAGAAAAATATCCTGGCAGATTTCTTGAGAAGTATTTTTCACTAATGTGAGTAAAATAAAATAAATTAAAATTAAATTAAATTAAGTTAAATTAAATTTTAAAAATAGAACTCCCACCATTTTGTTTTCATGAGGAGTAGTCTCTTTTGCAGTGCATTTTGGGGTTATGCAAGAGAAAACTTCTGCAGGAAAACTCAAAAATCCTGCCCATTCTGGACCATTATGGGCTTACACCTGTGATATCTTCCTGAAGTCAGGAATATCAGTGGTTTCTGCCAACTCAACAAAAGAAGCCCTTCAGCCTCTGTGTTGGGATACACTGAGTGACCACAGACAGCACCACAAGTTCAAAAGTTACACAAGATCAGTTACAAGAAACTGAAACATTTTAGAATTTTTTGTTTTTTGTTTTTTGTTTTCTAACAAGCATACAATGCTATATTTGCACACCATATTCTACTGAGACTGCATAGTAAAATGTGTTTAAATTACTGCTCAAATAGAGAGAGATTTTTGAAGCAAAATGAGTAGTCATAATTGAAGCATCTTATCCTGAGGCAATTGTGTGATTTTTAAATTTCCTAATGGCATATTGTATATACAGTATGTCTAGCAGTTGCATTAAAAAAAGAAAAAAACCAAAACTTAGTTTTGTTTGGAATCAAGTGATGACAGTGTTGTTAAGTAAGTAAGTTCTAATCATATAATTGGCATTTATTCAGAAACATAATTCTCCTGAGACGGCTTGATTGCATTCATTATCACCAGTTAGAGACGGCTTAATGTTTTTATCAGCCTGATTCCAAATGCTAAATTGGAGTACAGATGTCAGAATTTTCTCCTAAATCAGCCTGCAGGGTTTTGTTTTGTTTTTCTTGGGCTTTTTTTGTGTTTTAAACATTTCTGAAGTTAATTTCTGTCTTGAAACTTGTTTTGAAAACCTGTGTGTCAGCAAAACTGTACAATCTTATTTACAGAATTAAAATAAACTAATCTGAAGCTAGTTTATTTAAATCGCTGTCATTCTCAAATCATTTCGTGTTGGTTTGCCAATGAACTGTTTTACTGCTGTGCATGCCCTGGGATAGTGCCTGTGTCTGGATTAGCACTTCAGGAATTGGCTAATGACTTCTCAGGCCTTTGTAACAACCTCGCTGGAAGAATTGTAAATTGAAGGCTAGCAGGTAACAGCAAAGTGGCAGTAAATGCCTCTCAGTGGCCAAGCAAAGGGCAGTGAAATTTAACCCTTTGCTATGGACTGGGAAAAGCTGCCTGATACCTTTGCTGATTGTTCTTCCAGCCAGAGCATCTCCATAACACCAGCTAAATTTCTGTTTACCCTTTGAACTTTGAAATAAATAATCATTTACCCTTTGAGACATCCTTGGCGAACACCTGCTGCTTTGTAATGCTGGAGAATGACATTTATCAAGCAGTTATAGATGATTAGCTGTGCTTCTTTTGACTGGAAGAGGAAAACAGTGCTGTAGTTCCTCTCTGGTCATGGTAAGTTTTGAAAACTTCCAGAATTGTTTTGGAGAAAGCCATAATACACTCATAAAAATCCTACTGGGTGACCTCAGATAAACCATGAGTTGACCTTGGTGAATGCAATCTTAATCCTCTCAGCAGAAAGTTATGGGAATCCTCTATTCCTTGCTGGTGTGTTCCCAGTACTGAAGTCAGTAGAGGAAGGTGAAAGGGAAAATAACACAGATGTGCCCAAACCTGAATGTATGTCAGCCTGGCCCACACAAATTGCTGTACCTTAGAAAACAAATAGCTTTCTTTTGTGAATATGAGTTGCTAGTATAGCTAAACAATATGAAAATATATACAAGGTACCTTTAAGGGTCAGTTCTTGACCCTTAAATGTCAGAAGATGTCACCAGTTGATCTATCTCATTCCTCTGCTGACTATTTCCTTCCCTGCTTATAACAGAAAAATCTAGAAGTGATGAAATTTATTCTGATGCATACATTTGTCTCCAGTTGAACTGGGGTAGAATTAAGCAGAAAAGGTGGTTAATTTTCTTGTGTTCATTTTGAAGAGTGTGCTTTTCTGCATCCCATTGCATGTTTGCATGAGTTTCTCTGTGGCAGAGATTACTCTCTGTTACTGGCTTCTGTTAGTGACTTTCTGTTACCCTGTGCTCTCTACGCTGGTAATATTGCATGCTGAGAATATTTCACTGGGCTTCTGTGGAAATGGAAAATAGAGATCACAAATCATATAATTTAAGAAGAACTCTCCCTAAGTGCTCTACAAGTAGGGTGGCAGCTTTGTGTCCTCTTAAGGTGTCAGAACTGGAGCCATTATTTGAGAGATTTCAATATCCCAAGATGTTATTATTTGTGTTGACATTTATAAGTGAGACAGCATTATTCTTTTCTAAGGAGCCTTTTAGGTAACTGGGTTGCATTAACCATATTAAAGTATTTTGAGAATATATTCCTTGAGGAGTTCTAGATTCCTTGTGTAGGGAGTCTTAAAATTGTGTGCCAGTGATGCATTCCTTTCACCATTTCTGTAAAGAGCAGTTGAACTTAGACAAGGTTTGAATGTTTGAAAATGTCTGAGTACTTACAATACTAGGAAGAATATTCAGATTTAAAAATTGGGTACTGTGAATATTAACACTTAGCAGGACAGTCCTTGCCATTTCACTTCCTGCATGCTGAGGACTGTGTGGGGTCTGAGCTCCAAATCTGTGAACGCAGGGATTTGTTTTCCTCAGTATCACATGATGCTGATGCCAGCTTTCGGAAATCAGATGAAGAACTTGTACTGATGCACTGCTGAGGAGTCAGGGCATGATGTCTGGGAGAAGGAGAGCTGTGGGAGGGACTGGGATTACATCTGCCCAGAGTGCTGATTGCATTAGGGTGGTGGAAAGACAGAACAGGACTGGTAATGGGGAGGGGAAGAAGAAAGGAAGACTGGGAGTAAGCACTTAAGGGGAAACTGGGACTTCATATGTCTAACTTCTATAGTTTAACACTGTAACCTTAATAATCCTCTTTTAATTACAAATCAATGTAATGTGGGCCAATACATATATGGAGATTATTCCTGGAAGTAATATTTCAAAACAAATGAACTGGTAAACACTAATGTTGTTCTCTTGAATGATAATTTATGTATCTAGTGATTCTCTTATAGAATCTCTGTCTGGACATAAACCCCAAGGGTTTAACATATTAATTAATTTTAAGTATTTGACTCTGTCTGTTTAATTAGAGAGTAACCTGGTACCTGTCTCACATTCATGCTTGAGCTTGGGTATTATTCTTGATTAAGGTCTGTCATTTAGAAATCATTCCTGTGGGTGAAGTTGCTGTGTCAGGGTTGTGGGTGTTTTGAGACTTGGTGCATCCAGAGATATCCAGATATATCTCAATAACCACTACCTAATTGTCCCTTTTTTTGGGGAATGTTTCTGAGAAAAGCAGCAGAGTTTTGACTGCTGATATCTAAGGAGCTACGGTATCGGTGTAAGGTCATTTTCCAGGCTTGCTTGTGGACATAGCATGGTGAAGTCACTGGGTGAAACCATGGCTGTATTGGGGTCAGTAAGAATTTTAGCAGGAATTGGATTTCACTTGGTAGGTGAACTGTCAGGGCCAGGACCTGTGAGCTTTTCTGCAGAGGACAAAAATAAGCAAGTGGGTTTTGCCTTTTGGGAGGAGCTGGGAAAAAGACAAACATACAAACTCTGTTACCATCTGCCATAAGCATGCACACTGCTGTGTTTTGAAACACGTTTTGAATCTATGGATTTTAATAACCCGTGAAATTGTTTGAGTATAGAGATTTAGGAGCTGGATTCTTGTATGATAAACTTGCCTTTGCTAGAACTTCCCGTAGGAAACTTGATAATATTTGTGCTTCAGATTCATTTCTGTACAATAGATGTAAAATAATGGTAATCTGTCAGAGGTGTTACAGCTTAAGCTAACTGAGATAAAGTGCAGTGCATGAAAGAAACCAGGAGATAACTCACACGAGATATTCTCAGACTCCTCTCTAGTAAAGATCTTAATTGTGGACTTAAATGCAACTAACTTGCATTAGTGCACCCAAAAAGTTAGGGAGTTTTTAAATTCCTTTGCTACTTCTTTTGCCTTAGAATGTACACATTGGGAGATTAAAGTGAGGTTACTTTAGATTAAATACCCAGTAAACAACCAGTAACCTGGTAGACATGAATAGCCAATGTAAAAAAATTTTATTCTGCCATTGACACAGATTGAGAAAGTCCTCATGAAAGTATTTGAAAAGAAATAGAATATATAAAATAGCAACTTTGTATAATTCTGTCCAAAATACATGCCATCGCCTCATAGAGCATGGGAAAGAAATTCCCAATTTGTGCAAGTTGAACGCAAAAATATTGCTGAATTCATCCACATGTGGAAGTAATTTGGAGCAGTACCTGTGTGGTGAAGCCAGGGGCCACACTGTACCAGTGGCATGGGAGGACTTCAGACTCCACCCAGTGCTCTGTGTTCAGAGAGAATTGGTCCATGGACCACATCTGGTTAACCTTCAAGTGGAAGGAGAATATATTTTGTTTCTGTTTCCTCTAAGCTCACAGAGCAACTGTATGATGTGAGGATAACTAAGCAATCCTTTTAGAAGTGCAGTCTTGGTCTGTCCTAAAATACTTCTATAATCTTCTCTGCTTTTAAGTAGGGTCTGTCTGTGGAAGGATTATGCACCTTATTGTTGTTGCCAGTTGGAGTGCTTTTTTTCTGTCTCTGTTTTTCAAAGGAGAAGGAAATGTGGGACTATAAAATATTAAAAGAGTAGCTGTTATTTTTCTGTTCAGAAAGAATGTTGCTATTTTCTGCACATTGTATGTTTCTTTTGGGGTTTGGTGTTTGTTTGTTTGGGTTTTATAATTCCTCGGATTGTTTTAGAGGCATCTTGAAATCTAAAATATTTAGTTCAATTCCTCACACCTTTTTTTTTAGGAGAGAGGGTCTTAGATTTTTGTCCCAGACAGATGACTGGTCACTGAACTGCAGCTGCTGATGTAATACAAAATATCAGAAGCAATAATTTTTTCATCCTTTCTTTCTTTCCATTCTCTTGTTTCAAATTCTCATGATTACAGATTTTCAGGACATGGTACATTGATTCACATCTGATTGCTACAGTATATTTTATAAAAATCAAAGACAAAAGCCTACAATGGTTTTCACTGAAATCCTAATGCTTATTGAAAAGTCTGATTTTACAATCCATAGCTACATGGTGGAGGTTGTAGTTTGGATTTTGTGTTATTCAGGAACATTCTGCTTCAGATTTAAAAAAGAAACAAATTATATGGCTTGCTAGTAACATATGGTATAAGAGACCATTCAGTTAAAAGGAATACAAATATCCAAAATAAGCATAAGAATTCACCCTTTTATTTTTGAAATTGTGATTATGTCCTCAATGGGGGCTTATTCATCAGGATAGTAATAGCCATTATTTACTCTCTTTCCACACTGAGAGCCAAGTGACCATGCAAAAAAGGAGCTGCCAAAGTGATAATCCAGCTGCTTCTTGCTGCTTTTACCTTGAGCATTATGAAATTCATAGTTGCATTAAGTAGTTGGCAAATATTTATAAAGATAGCATTGCAGTCGGGGCATAGAGGGAAGCATGGGTAAAACCATATATGAATTACTTTGTTAAGGCTGGGGGAAATGAGGGAGTCATGTTAAAGCAGAGTGTCGTTTGAGAACGTTTTAGAAAAACCAAACATTATCTTTTTTGCCACTGCTGGTGCATTTTTCTGTCCTGGTGCAGAGGGGCCCCTTGGGCTGTTTGGGCTTTGGTTGGCCTGAGTTTATGGGGCTCATTTTCCCCTGCCCAGCAACCTCACATCCCTGGCCTCCCCAGCTGGAGTGAGTGCCAGAGCTGGGAGAGGACTGGCAGCACCAGGGGTCGGTGCCTCACAGCCCATGGCCTGCAGACACATGGAATGGAAACCAGCTGAGAGAAAATTAAAACAAGCGTGCAACGGGTAGATTTAGAATGAGAATTAAAGGAATTGAACCGTTAAGGCTGATAGTAGAAAGGATAGTGGATTAAATGGGGGACAAGCAACATTACTACATGAAGTGACACTCAGATTTTTACCCAAAACAGCTAACTTGTGACTTAACCTTGGTTTAGAAATTTGAGGAGCTATTGTCTATTCAGGAAATTGAAGTCCTTCCTCCTGAGGAGGTTAGGTAGCAATGTGGAACCTGAATTTTAAGAAAGTCAGAGGGAATCAGCTGAACTTCCTGGTTATGGAACATGACCATGCCAGGGCTGTAGCTAAGGGTTAGCTGTATAGGGGTACAGCTTAGAGGAAAATGGAGCAGACCACTGGCCTACAGAAAACTTCCTAGTTCCAAGTAGTTTTCATTTTCACAGATAAGAAATGTAGCCTATTAATATAAAAATTAAATACTGGCAAGAACCCTCCACAGAATCTGTATTTCAGAAAAATAGTTTCTTTTAGATAGAATATTATTTGTATTGTTTAAATCTATCTCCAGGGGTGCCTGTAGGAGCACCTCTGATTCTTGAGTTAACATTTCCACTCAGAAGCAGCAGTGCCTGGGCAATGTGCGGAGTACCCTGTGATTTCTGGGCTCTTTCAAAACCAGCTTCATGGTTAATCTGTATATACTGTGTGCTGTGTGTAAAAAAAAAAAAAAAAGTTGATCTTTGTAAATTTAAGCTGTTATTTTTCTAACTATCTGACAACCCACATAAATTCAAAACCGCTTTTATGGAGCTTTTCCATTATTTTTTGTTGCTTGCTAATTACTTTTCTTGCCCGATTTCATTTGCAGTTTGAATAAATAAACTGTTTGGTTCTGCCTTCAGGTTATTGTAGGAATAGTCAATATGCAGCTATAATAAAATCATAAATTTCTTAGAACAGGCAATTTCGAACATATCCTTCCACAGAGTTTTAAAGTTCTATTATTATAGAAGGAACTTGCTTGGGAGCTGCAAAGTTGCAATGCTAATTTCTGAAGCTGGGAAGACATTTAAATCAGGTATAGCTCTATCGTACAGGTAGTTTAAATATTTGTGTGGCAACTTTGGTAAAAATGATTCTGTTGTGTGCTGGAATGCAGAACCCTGAATAATTTTATTCCCGTTTTATCTAAATTTAGGGAAGTTTTAGGCCTTGATCTAGTCCTTGCTGAGAGGAATCAGACTACATGATTACTGCATAATGGATCATTTTTACCCCAGGTAAAATTTTACAAGTTATCTACTTCCTTTTCCATGATACTACTTTTTTTCTTAAATGCTACTCTAGCTGATCATATAAAACATCATTATTCCTATTTCCCTCAATCTCCTTCAAACCACCCAAGATTATCTTTATTACTTGGGTGGAATTTGTCTCCAGGCATGCTTAAAAATCTGTGCAGAACAGGAGAATCACTAACTTGGAGTAAAATATCTCAGAAATTGCCTGTTACCATTAAGGACAGGTGATTTCATTAGAAATAGAACTCAACTTCTCACTTCTGTCAGTGTGGCAGCAAAGTTAGGTCCTGGTGGGCGTGGGGGTGACAAAGGGAGCATGGTCTTGGCACACAAACTTTGCTTTCTTACTTATTCTCTTAACAATGCATTAAATATCTGTTTCTTACGCTGGTTCAGTCACATGGCAGTTACACTGCTCTCCTGGGATGCTTTTTTTCATTTGTAGTTAGATATTTGTTATTGTTTCCACACATTCTGCTGACTGTAAACCTGTTTTAAACTTGGTGGGCTTTGCTCATGCCGCCTGCCGAGCTCGTGACTACCCTTGGAGTGTGTATATCCCATTTCCTCAAATACTTGGTTTCCTCTCTGTGTCCCTCTAGGCTTTGTAATTAGATCATAGAAAAGAAAATGACAGCTCCAAGTAGCTTTGCATGTATAAGCTTGAAAATAATAAGGCATTAATTTAATTTTGTCTAGTATTTATATCAATGCAAACACATTTGCATTTGTAACACAAAGCAGTGGGCATAGATTAGCCAAGATTTGGTATATCAAAGCACCAAGAGGGATCATTACCAACACTATAAATGCTAAAAATTGCTTAGGTATATCTAAATAGTCGCAGAGATAATTGCTTTTTAGCTGCCACACAGCTATTTAATATTCTTTAGAGGTCAGTTTCCTAAGCCTTATGTATTACTACGTTGTGCAAGGGCAGTTTGTAGAAGCTGTAAATGACAGAAATATATGAAAGATTTTATAATATATAATAGTTAATAGGCCACTAGTGGCTACTGCCTCAAGAATAAGAATTAGGACGTCTCATGAAGAGTAATACACATCTGGCTGATGTTCTGTGGGTGTAACATGACCTTGATCTCCGGACTAGAAAAGAGATCATGGTGGCGAAGGAATTAATTCAGCTTGGTAAACCCGTATTAGTGGCAATGGATGAGGTAATTTGTCAGGCTGCAGGTGAGTTCACTGACTAAGATTTCCTTTCTTCCTCCTCTTTTCTCAAAATAACAGAGGGCTAGTAAGATCTTTAGCTGTTGCCTCTAGAGGAGATTTATAATCATAGTTGTGTGCTGTGCAGGTAATGTATAAATGCTGGGACTAATCTGGGTCTTTCATACCTGCCCTAAGTAACATATTTTGTCAAACACTGAATTAGTGGATGTTTAATCAGCTTGGAAGGGGTTTTTGAGGTCAAGGTCACTGGTACACTTTGTATGCAGTCAGAAAATTTGGTTTTTTCTCTTTTTTTTAAGGCAAACACTTAAATGTGTGTTTCTCTTCCTCAAGCATAAATGTCAAATAACCAGCCTTCTACAGTACAATGAGCCTAATCTGTTTAAAGGGTGAAAACTTGAACTTGTTGTGAACCCAGGGGATGGTGCTGGGGTCTGCAGTGTCATACGAGTCCTAGACCTGAGAATACTGAGGTTTTCCATGCTCTTACCTCATGCATGATGAAAGGCTGCAAAATGGATATCAGCCTTTTAAACATCGTATGGTTAGAGAGGGAAGCAGGGAGATGAATAGCCTACAGCATGGTTGTGAATTTTATCCATAAATAAAAGGTATTCTCTGTCACTATTACATCCCACATCTGGAGGCTGGAAATCCTTGTGGCTGTCCACATGATCACAAAGCCCAGCATTTACCCAAGCTGGTCTGTGTCAGTGTGTGCCATGGCTAGAGGATGCAGAGAGATTTCTGCCTTCATTTTCTCCGTTACAATGTGCAATTGTGATTAACTGCAAAAGCTGCAGTACTGTGCTACAGGATATTCCAGGTCCCCAAATAGCATTTTTCTTCCCTTCTCTCCAGATAGTGATTTTAAAAGAAAATAACATGAACAAACTGAAGTAACAAGCAAAGAAGTGGCCACATTTTGTTCCATGCTAAGGTGCATCATGGCCCACTCGTGTATTAGAAAGGGTCCAAAGTGGAGACAAAGGATGCAAAATGGAAAGAATGTGACAGAAGGGCAAGATTTCTAGGATACAATGCCTGTTAGAGCAGACTGTTTGAGCACTCTGGTGCCCAAAAGCTCTAAGCAAACCAGCTCTGGTAGATCTGGTTGGGGCAGATAAAGTTACAGCATTTACCAGATTTTTTTACCCCCTTGCATTCAAACCATACATATATGTAGTGGTAGAACTGAAAAACAGACTGAAGCCATTGCTGGCTGGAGGCAGAATTGTTTTTTACTGGTCATGATGTGGGGGACAATCTTCATTCGGTGAAATATTCAAACGCAGAGCCACAGATGTAACTTTTACTGGGTCACCAAGTTCTCGCTGAGATGTAAGCAACATCATAGATTTGTGATTATGTAACATCTAAGATTTATGTTTATTTTTATGTTTATTATGCTTGCAGTACTTCCAGACCCAAGTCTTCAGGGGTATATATAGTAAATATAAACAGATACAGCCCCCTGCACATGCTAAGCAGCAGAATACAGCTTATTTGATCATCTGTAAGCTTGGGATGGTTGGAGCCTGATACTGAGCAAAGGCAAGAAATGGAAACCCTCCCTTGGCCCTCCCGACTGGGAGTCAGAGACCACGAGGAGCTCCAGAGGCGGTCTGACTTTCGCAGTTTGCATTTGTATCTCAAATGCAGCTTGTGTGACTCTTCCTTACTGACGCTGCCTCTGGCACAGCCCCAGTAAACTGGCACGAACTCATTCAGATGCATCTTGCTAACTAGCATCAGTTAGAATTTAACAATAGCATTCAGTATTTGGTCAAATTTTCATTTGATAACATTGGTTGAAGTATTTCATTGCTATGTGAAATATGATGCTGCACTATGTATTAGAGATACTATTTTCCGTTCAGAAATACTTTGTAATAGATATGAAATATCTAGTCTTTTAAATGCAATAATGTTTATTAAATGCAGAGTAAGCAGTGCAATCAAACACTGTAACCAATCTAGACCATTAGAATGTAATTATATAATAATGAAGTCCGACAGTAGTTTGTATTCCAAAATTTATTGTGGATTTTGTAGTGAAACTACCCATTATAAATATAAAATTATTTAATTCTGTGATTAGAGTTACATCTCTGATTCAGTTTGTGGAAAAATGAAGAACAGTAGATTTTTGGATGAAAATAGGTGAAAAAAATTGTCATTAACTCTAGGAAAAAAAAGTTTAGTCCAGTGACAATGTACTGCTTAACTCAAATCATTTCCCATAAGAATCTCTCTTCATAGGTTCATACATCCTTGAGAAATCTTGAGTGACTCTTTTAAAATATCAAATTGTTTTAAAGCCCCCAGAATGAGTCATAAGAACAATACCCTTTATTTAAGATAAATCCTCATTTCACCCCATGTGAAAATACTTATTCAGTTTATTAATTATTTGTTAATTAACATCAGTCTACTTTGCAAACATTGTCGCTTGCTTCTAGTTGCCTCTCAAAAGCATTTATTCATGCTCTTGTCTTTTTCTGTATGATCAGTCCCATCATATTGACTATGGCTGAAAATCAAACATCGAAACTGAGCATTTATTTTATCAATAGACCCCAGATTTAGTTTTGTCTGAACATGAAGGTTTTCTTCATGTCATGCTTTCCTTAATGCATGAGTTGATTCACCTTTCCAGAGGAACATTTTCATTCCTGATAGACTTTGACATTTAAAGTTTAGATCCTCTAGCAACGGCATAGGACAAAAACTCTAGGGTTTTTAAAAAAAATATTAAAAGAAGATGTCACTGAAAGTATAAAATGGTAAAATTGCTCCTGCTTGTGAACTGTGACTAACCCAACTGGAGGCAGTTTTTCCAGTAGTTGGACTTGAAAATTATTTTGTAATTTAACACTCTAAGGTGTCACTGTTAGATAAAGAATCCTATTCAGCATGCTATAGCATGTCCCTGGCCAGTGTGAAAACCTGAGCCTGATGCAATTCTGATAGGTTAAAGTTCCAGCACAGAAGTCCGATTCTAATTTTTTTTTCCTTTTGGCTAAAAGGCTTAGTAATTATTTTAGATTTTACGTCTTCTACCTTAGAGGCACATACATCAAAAAATACGGAAGTCAGGTCTGAAGTCATTCATAAGTAAAAGTTAAAATCCTCTTGGTTCTGAGAGAAGTTATTTTCTCCAAAGCAGTGTAGCTGTCAATACAAAAGTTTAGGATATGTTTTAGATATTTCTGAAATTACAGTCTACTTTTAAAGTGAGGATAAGAAGCCTGATTATATCCATTTGCTTCCTGGAGAAGCCCATTATATCTAGGCTGACTGACAGGAGATCTTGGAAAATTTTGGCAGATATGAGCTCCCTTCACACCACCCTGGCAGGAGCTGGCATGTTTCCTGGAGGGTGTGCAGGAGCTCAGCATGATGAAGAATCATTTGCACCCTCCTGTTTGGTTGAGGCATCACCAGAAGCCCCTGTTCACTCTCACTGTAAGTGGGGGGTAAAATGCAGAAGAACCAAGTAAATTGCAGAAATCAAAGACAGCACAGCAACTTCCACAGTGCCAGCCCTGCCCAAGGGCTGATGGGGTCACAGGATGAAGCTCTTGAGGGGCTGAAGGACCCATGCCACAACTGCATCTGCTCGAGGGCCAGCACAACAGGCTCATGTTTCACTGGAAGTGGCTAAATCCACCATAAAAATGAGAGATGGCAAAATTTGGAATAAAGCTAACCCTCCATAAAATAAAAGAGCTAGAATAGCTTACTGTGTCTATAAGGTTTTTTCTTTTCATCTGCTTTACTTCCTCTTCCTTTTTTGTGTCTTTTCATCAATCTTTTATGCTAGGCATGTTTCCTTTCAGACTGTTTTTTTCTGTAATTTGTAATCTTTAATTGCTTCCAGTTTTTCCTTGCTAAAACACTCTCCTAATCTTTAAGACATTTTCAAAGTCCTAATTCAGCTCTTCTGAACCAATTCATCGATTTAGTACCTTGTAGGGATGCCCTTTACTGGGGCATTCAAGTGCCATTCTTCAGGATTGAGCACAAAATCCTCTCCTGACAAGAAAAGTTTTGAAATTATTGCTAACCTTATTATAACTATTATTTTGGTAAATATATAAAAAGGGGGCACTGATGTGGTCATAATGATTATTTCAGGAAATCTAAATTAGTCCTGAATTTTGAATTAGCTTCCTAACACTTCACTTAACCTTTTGTATTTAACAAGTAGGCAAACTTCTGTGTTTCTGTAGGATTCCATGGAAAGAAAATAATTTCCTCTACATCAGGGACTTCTCAGAATGGCAGATCAAAAGGCAATTCTATCCTCTAATTCTATCTGCAGTAGGTATTTGTTCATTCCCTTCTGTCTGCTTTTGTTTTACCTGTCCTCTTTTCATTTTATGGGCATGGACTCTGGAACTTCACTCTTTACAGTGCTGATACATCACTAGGTAGGAAAATTAAAATTTTAAAAATTCTAGTTTTGTAGCATCACACCTAAAATCAGCTTAGTCATCTGTGCCTGTCTAGATGGAAAAAATTCTAGAAAACCAAAGTAAATGGTAAAAAAAAAAAAAATTTCTGTGATTGTATATCTTGATAGTCATTGCTAACTAAATAAGAGGGAAAATGTGAAAAATACTTGTTTACATGCAAAGCTCTCATCTGCTTAGGCTATGGAAAAGTAAACCAAAACTCTGCAAAAAATACAGGTAATTTAAATTGCAACTGGGAGCCAAACAGGGCACATATGAGGCAGTGGCATGGGATGTATGAATACTCTATAAATCATAGACCTTGCATGGATTTGCAAGCTAAAAGGGGGTGAGACAGAAAATGGCCGGGTTAGAAAGACAAATTAGTGTTAGAAAAGGAATGTATTCAGTCCTTGGCCATCCAGCAGCACCAGTCATGCTTCTCTTCCTAGTGAATGGGATTCCCATTTGCAATATGGAAGAGATGAGAACAACATGAAAGGGGATAAAGTGGTTTTGAAGATATTCTTCAGAGCAGTAGAAAATCCCAGATTGTGCATGTTTAGTGTGACTGCATTGAGAGTTGCTCTGGAAACAATGCAAGATCTGCTCTGAGAGGCCTTGTGACAAGGGCCAGACACCCTTTCTTCATGTCGTGGAAAACAGTGACTGAGGAGGATGTGAACTGTCCATCATTATCCAGTCCAAGAAGCAAGCAAGATTGCCATCTTTAGTGTCTGCAGCAGACTTTAAGGATGAGTTTTCAGATGTGATGACGACAGACAAGGAGATAACAATGATTCCAGTTTGAGGAGAAGGGGTGAATATATTAGTTAATGGTCTGGGAAGGGCAGAAACGTTAATTCCAGAGGGCTTTACAGGAAGAAGCCTCATGACTTCTATTCAGTCTGTGCAGATGAGCAAAAAGCAACAAAAGGTTAAAGTTGAAAATAAAATTAGAAGTAAAAGCAGCAGAAAGACCTGATGGCGATTTTCACTACAATAATTCACCGGGGGAGCTGAAAGGACATAGAGAAATATTTGACAGAAAAAAAAAATCAGTGAACATAAGGCAAGAGTATTCTAAATGCTAAGCAACAGCTATGTTTATGTATATAAGTGTAATTGAAGCATACTCTGATGACAGAGTAGCATTCAAATAAAATTGCCCAGCAGTTGTAGTGATAGACTAGACTAGAACTTACAGTGTTGATATGTTCCTTGCCATAATATTTATTTAGAAAACATAGAGGTAATGCAGATACACTGATATAAATATTTCATTTATATCAAAATTTTAAGTCCAATTTTCTATTTATGCTTCTAAAAATCTCTTTCTGCTGTAGTCAAATTTAATTTCTTTCATTTCTCCCTTTTCTATAAAATATGGAGGTAATATTAAGGGAATCTATGCATGATAAAATTTTCAGTATAGAATTCTAATGGCTCTCTGTGCCTAAGCTTAGATTTTCCTTATTTTGCTTTCTTTTTCTCTTTGCTACTTGTCAGTTTTGTCTAGATTAATTTAAATGTGAATAGATAGAAGTTCTAAACTAATATCAAACCATGGCTCCAGGGAAATTGCTACAAAGCAGAGTCCCAGTCCCAGCTCCTGGCAGTATAAGCTTCTACCTTTGCTCATCTTCACAGGCCACCAGTCACTCACAGGGCCTTTCATCAAATCCTCCAGTCTAACCATGAAAGTATCAAATCATAAAGTTTTATGAAATAAAACTAGTGTGATTAAAAAAAAAATAGTGTGAACACAGTTGAGCATGCTGCACATTATTTTTTATCATAAACCAAAACAGATTTATTCTGCTGCAAGAAGCATCACAGCGCTGCGTTACAGCAGGGATGTATTCCCTGGGTGCAGCAGCTCTTGTGTAATGAAGGCCTAGAGCAGGGTGTTTAACATGATGCAGTTCATCACTAAACACAGAGAGATTTGCACTCCAACTATCAGACCATCATTGGAGAAAAAGGGTGCAAAGAGCTGATAAAAGCCAAGAGGCTCCGGCTTCTCCACTTTCTCCATCTGGGTGGGGTTTCTGTGCTTCCCAGGGCAGCTGCTTTGGGTGTCGTTTATCGGCTCCTCCTTGGAAAGTGTTCACAGCAATGAAAGTATTTCTCCTGCAGTGTGACTTTGCCCAGGAGTACATGTAACATTTGTAAATCTGTAAGTTAATGCAAAAAAGGACTTGCCAGCTGTGTGAACCTGTATATGGGTATGTAGCACTTGCATGAGTTGTTGGACTGAAGCATGAATGAGTGGAAAATTAAATAGATGATTCCTTCTTGGAAGTCTACTGCATGAATGCAAAAAGGAATGATCAGGAGGAGCCTATGCACAATGAAATTTGCTGCTGTTTTTCAGTTAAAATTCCACAAAATCACCACTTTTATTATTATAAGTCCCTGGTGTTTTGTGGTGAGCAGCCACTTAGCAAGGAAAAGATTAATATTGTTGCCAATTTACTCTTTCACTGTTGCTTTATGTTCCTGTCCTTCCTCTTCCTCCTTCCATCACTTTTATGGGCCCAGGTGTTTTCTTCCCTGACATAGCTCAGCTTTACTGTGTGTGAGTCTCATGATATGCAGAAAAGTAAATAATACTGGTTTGTACCAAACATCTGTAGCCTGTGACATTTCTGATAAGACAAGTTCTTCACCAATTTTGCTTCAATTTCTGTCCCTGATATAATGAGAGACAATATGTCAAGAAAGAAGTGGGAGATGAGAAAATAAAAGGAAAGAGAAAATCAGTGGAGAGCAGTAACAGAAGTTTTACATGTTTGTGCAGTTGTAGAAGAGAAAAAGAAATATTGCAAGGCTCATTTCTTAATTTAGTGAGAAGTTGCATTTGTTTCTTGAGTAGAAGAAGAAAACAGAGGCAAACATGACCTGCAGCCCCCAGGCATGATTCTATCCCACCATTTATATCTGTGTTAAAGAAAGCAGTATACATTGTTTTAATTAGCAATGTGGGAGCAAAGCCTCATAATGAGACTGACTGTCAACAGTCTGATGAATCCTATAGTCTGCTGCATGCATATTGCCAGCAGAGTGGACCCAGTCACTGGGAAAAGAAATTTCTTTCAGTCCAAAGGCTTTCATTGTTTTCATGCATTGATATACCCTGCTCAGGTTGTCTTCTGTCAAAATACACATTGGAAATGTTCTGTGACGGCTTTATCACCATTTCCAGACTCTTTGGAATTCTCAGCAGTTCACATAAATGAGCGAGTGAAAATCCAACAGGTCACATCATCTACAGTGATGTTAGGGCTGTTTGAGTGAGTTTTGATTTTGCTGGGCAGGAAGGAGACAAAGTGTAAGATTGCTTTATGAAGAGGTTTTCTCTCTCTAGAGGTGAGTAAGCAGTCATAGACAAGTGTTAAGAAACTTTATGCTGAAATTTTCTGTTTGATGTGAACATTCTGTTTCTTCCTTCTACTGTAGGCACCTGTGTTTTTCAGGATTACAGAAAACTGGGCTGGCTGGACTAGAGCAGTGTTCCAAAATGTCACCTGGCCAGGAATTACACTGTCTGCTGACTTTACCTGTTACTCTATACCTTTGCAAGTGAGGACTGTATCTTTTCCACTGTCTTCTAACTTCTCAGGTATGGCCTTCCTCTGCCTGTGCAAACTGCAGCTGTCTGTGGAATAAAGAAACACGCCTTTCACACAGTCAAGTCTCTGTCCCAGTCTCTCACACATGTAGTTGCTATATCAGCAGCATGAAGGCTCAGAGCCAGGACCTTCCAGAAGCAGAGAGTGTGGTTCATCAAAGCTTGAAGAGCTGCAGCTCTTTGACCCTCTGTGTCAGACACTGGTAACAGGCGTGGTCTGGGCCTCATAATCTGCGGAAATTAGAGATGAGTTCCTTCTTCAAAACTGGTGTTCCCAAAAAGTGGCCTGGAAGTAGAACTCTATGCATCTGTGTCACTTAGCGCCTCATGACTAGAGATGCATCTTTAAATATGGTGCTCCCTGTTTTTTGAATCAGAGTCTGCTTGCCTGGTTCTGGTGTGTTAAGATACAAGCCTGATGAAGAGCAGGAATGGAAGTAATTTCAGTGATTTATTCAGGGCTGATGTCAGGCACTGACACCTACAGCAATTGCCTTGTCAGACTCAGGCTTCTTCAGCCTTGATCATTTAAAAATCTGTAGAAGTGATATAATCTCTTGTAATAAACAGTAGTTTCTCTTAATGCACTGGAAGGTATGATCTTACTTTGGAAAGCAAATGTTTATCTTGCTGGGAACCTGTCAATGAGGCAGTGGATGGAAAGAGCACAACATGAGACCAGCTTCATTAAAAGCTGAAAGAAAGGCTGTAAGGACAGATCAAGAGTTCAGTCAAACGTTCTCTGATAGACTTATTTCTCCAGCAATCTCTGGCTAATGGAGTTGCTGAGAGTCTGGTGTTTAGTAGCATTTGGTGATTTTTTTTCTTCAAATAATCTTACTTTAAAAAAACCCACCGAACCCAACAAATGCCTGCTTTGTTACTCGAGAATATTGTGCAGCAGTGAACTTCTCTCTTAGCTTATGCATTCTGTGTGATAAGTGCTTTGAATAGTTTTATATTTGTTTCTTAACTATATCATTTTATGTTCCTCGTTATTTTGCTGTAAAAGTAATATAAAATAGTTATTCTTGTTCTGTTCTATTAAATTTTTTTTTAATAGTTTTCTATCCTATTTAACTTGGGACATCTCTTCCCAATTAAAATAGCCTATCTTATCTAATCTTTCCCTTCACAGAAGGTGATCTGTTAGATCTAATCATAACTGTCAATTTTCTTTAAGTCTTCTTAATTCTGCTGTATCTATTTTAAGGCAAAGAGAACGAGCATCCGTGCAATATTCGAGGTACACCAAGGGATGGTGCAGTGACACCAGTGGTAATTCCTGGCTAGTGCTTTGATTCTGTTTTAACAATTCATAATCATCTTCATCATCATCCTTTTTTTAAGATAACCCTTTCATTGCCTGCCCACAAGAACATTAAGATTTCTTTTCTGAGTACTGGCTAATTCAGATGCCATTAGTGAATCCATGTGGTTAAAATTGGTTTTCCTCTTGGTACATTGCTTTGAATGTATCGATGCTGAATTTTATCTGCCACTCTAATCTTTCAGTCACTCTGTATCATAAAATCCCTTTGAGGCTTTTGCAGGTATTGTCTTTAGTGCCTTGAAAAATTTTATCATATCAGCGAATTTCACCCTGCTACTGCGTAGGCTCTTTCTGGATCAGTAATAAATATGTTGAGGGACACCAGTTCTCTTGCAGATACTTGTAGATCTCCACAGCTAACCCCCTCCAACCACGGTGAAGAGTGACCTTTCATTATCAGTTAGATGTTCATTTGAGGATTTTTCCTTTTACTATAGGAGAACTTATTTGATCTTAAGTCTGTACTGGTCAAAATCGTTAACTTCATTTTCAAAATTCCTGTAGACTAAATGCTTGAGTTTGTCCTTGATGTGCTTGTGGCTTTCCTAAAAAAATTCTACTTGATTACAGATTATTTTACAGATAAAAAGACAAAACAAAAAGTACAAAGGTCAGAAAATGAAAATCACCGTTCATTTTACAGCCTTTTTTTGACACTTGATGAAAATGTCCTCTCTGAATGTAGCATATCCAGTCCAGCCCTGCTGACCCAACATAGCTGAAGAAGTGACAAACACAAACTACTCATGACTTTTCCTCAGTTAACTTGATGCACAATGGTGTAATCCTAAAAGGCAGCACTAACCAAGAAACAGAGGGCAGCTCTGAGCTCAGGTAACATCCTAAATCATTCTTGTTCTGAAAACTACATCTAATACTGTCTATGTCTTTTTGCAATTATTTTATTTAAAATTGCATCATTTCTTTGTGGTAGCTGTTACTTTGAGGTGAATCTCATTCTGTAGACATAAAAGGATGTAGTTGATAGGAATGCATAAAAATCATTGAAATCAGATGTATTTATTCAGAATATGTACTCACGCACACTCAGACTNTCTAGGAAATATTCGGATGTAGTTGGGAACACTGAGGTGAACTCATTTTTGTTTATTGTATTTAATTTCCTGTTTTTCCATTGCAAACTCAGACATAGAATATGTTTATGCTAGAAGAAATAAAATGAATTACAAATGTTTCCAAAGCACAAAAAGTTTAAGTGATAAAATGCAATGTGACTGTAATTTGGTAATAAATAACTCTAATACCACTGTAAAATACATGACGTAAAACTATCAAATAGCCTGTAGACTTTATCTGTGAAACAGAAAGCTGAGTATATTATCTTATTTATTCTCATCTTCTAACCTGTCAGGAGAGCATGATGGCCTTTCAAAGATGTAGTTCTTGAATAAGAGTCAATATAAACCAAACTGTGTGGGATTATATCTCTTTAGCTAAATGGATGCAATATGATACAGATCATTAACTCTAAACACCTCATCCATTCATCTTTACAACATACATATTGAAGTTGCTGGATGAAAAATGCTATGGAGGGCACAGACCATTTTTAACAGTGATAGAAGAGTAAAATAAGTTTAAAAAATGAAGTCTTTGTGAATTTTGCATGAATTAATTTTTAGTTTAAATAAAATTTGCTACATATACCCCTTCCCAAAAGTGTTTATTATATATCACCCTGAAATATAAAGTGAGGATACATTTACTTGGAAGGTAACATACAGTAGAGTGTTGTTTTATTTTTCTGGTGTGTTATACATTACATTGTTCTTTTTATCCTCCCACAAGATGACTCCTGTAATACAAGGAAACAGTTCTCTAGATGTTACTGTCTTCAGCTAATCACGGTAAGTTACAGTGTGTCATTGCTGCTACCTACAATTCATATTTAGATAAATCTCACAACTTTCCAAGGCAAGGGGAGCCCATATTTATGGGCTTCTGAGGCCATATTTCTATTTCACAGATAAAAATTTATTTGGTAGCAGAAAACATCCCAGCACTTTAAAATATAGATCTGCAACTGTGGTGTATTGTTAAAATTTAGTGCAGCTTTTACATCTAAGTACTTCATGGCTGTATTTTATAACAAAAAGCATAATCTACATTTACAGATTGCCCTGTGGACTTTATACTCACTGTACCAATTTATTCAGATTTCTTGTCTGGTCTGTAAAAGCGTTTTTTCCTCTCTAGCTAAGGTTAAATAAATGAAAGGGTAGATTCTGCTATTAAGATCAAGGGAATAATACAAAATATTAGACTAAATGAAAACAAGAAGGAAAAAAGCTGTAAGTTGTGTTCTTTTACTAATAACCCACTAGGATGCAGTTGCACAAAGAGATCACAGTCAAAATATGATTCATGGAGAAAAAATAGCAGCTATTGTGTCTGGAGTTTATTAGAAAACTAACAGCTGGATTTGAAATCAATGTTATTATTATATCTTTTGATTGAGGTTACATTATAAGGATCATTTTCAGAGGTGGAACTGACAGTTCCTCAGCACTACTGCAGAGAACAATGATTGATCCAAAATATGTGCAATTACTGGCTTTCCAATAGTTCCCAATAAAATACTACTATAACCAGGTGGAGATTTCCTTTGAAACCCTTTGAATACTAAGAGCTACTGCCTACAGTTATTTTTGGATGCTTTGTAGTGCAAACATTGGTATAAATATTTCAAATATCAGTGCTATTTAAGCTACATGTTTATCTGCTAATAGTAGTTGAATGTTAATTATTCATAATAAATTAAATTTTTTACTGTAACTCCATTATATTTGCACTTATATTTTCTTTAGTTGAAGCAAAGATTGAAAACCCAACTCATCTTGGTGTGGAATTTAGGTAGAATCTGTCTCCATTTGCCCAATACCACTCACACTTGACAAATCTTGACCTGTCAGTATCAGATTTAGCTGCTTGGCCTTTGTTCCCCTTCTCTTCCCTCAGCATGACACCAGCATTTTATGTATTTGGTGGGAAGTGTTTCAGCTCCTTCTTTTGCTATTATTTGTGCTAAAAACTTGGGGGAACGTATTTCCTGTATTTCTTCCCTTTATGCTTCTCACAGGTAACACTGAACTACCTGAATGATAGGAGAAGGATTGGTTAATGGGCCTAACAGACTTGGCCATCTCCTGTCTGTAGGTATTGTCAATAGTGTGTTAAAGGGTGGAAAGAATGCCAGGAGTAAGAGATGGGAGGTGGTGTGAGGAAAAGAACAGGGGAGCGGGAAGATTTTTGTTTGTTATTAATCCATAAAATGTCAGCATCTCACAGCCAGATGGGTTTATCCAAAAGGACAGTAAGTGCCGACAGAATTGTAGGAACTACTTTTCCAGTTCGTAGTACTTTAGGCCAAATGTCACCCAGTGCGCCTTGAATGTGTAGCCCATAATGCCATATGGAACAGGAATCCATGAATTTCAGAGTTGTGTGTGAACAATGCAGAGAAAATGAAGATAGGATCTGTCGTAGAATTATGGATACCTGTCCAAACCTGGTTTATTTCTCTTCAAGCTGGATGTAACTGCAGTTATCTTTTGCGTTATTGTTCATAAAGCATTCTTTAAAAGAAGAAGCAATGCAGATATCTTAAACTCCAATGGCAATGTTCAAACACCCAAAATGGCAGAGTTAGACTTCCTGAGTTTTGTCCAGATGCTTGGATGCTCTTTCATCCATCATTTGTTGCTCATATTAGACAACATTAAGTCTTATCAGAGTAGGCTTTGCTATGCTTTGCATAATCACTGCATAGATGCTTTTAACTCTGTATCCCTGAAACAGAAGAGCTCCAAGTACATCTCATTTGTACAAAACCTCTAAAAGTTAATTGCAATTTAAATCCAGGACAGCAATAATTAAAATAACTGCATGAGGGTTTTTCAGTGTTGGTTTGTATTTTTTTGTATTACCTTTTGTCTCCCATGTTTACAAACTGTATATTTGCAAGTGAAATCCTTCTTTAATATAGTCTTTGCTTTTTAAAGAACCTATTGGATTCCCCTTGTGTAAGGGTTTAATAATCACAAGAGTGATGGTTAGGATTACAGAAATGCCTTTTCTACCCTCAAAGCATCCATCCCAATGGCAGATGAGGAAATAATCACTGCACCTAATGGCAGAGAACAGGTAAATCTTCAAACCTTGTGGCTCTATTGTATTCCTTCATATCATCCCCTACTAATATTTAATCCTTTCAAAAATCCTTTGACTGGCTCTTTCTTCTCCTCTGAGCTTCATTTTCCTAAATCTTCTCATGCCTTTTGATACAGTTAAGAAGATTAGACAGACTTAGAAGCAAAATTTCCTTCTTTCTTTCTTTCTCTTTCTTCTAAACACACGAAGACTTCAGGGTGTCTCTTAAGAACAAGCTATTTTCTGAAATTACAGTGATTGTGTCAGCAGTCTGTACAGCCACGTGGCACTTAACTCCTAATGCAGTATCCATTTCTCTGAAGGAGTCATTCCCTTGAGCTCCTTGGGGTTGAGACCAGGCCCTTTCCACCCATCACTCCCCAAATTTCATCATTTCTTAATTAAATGAAAGAGAAGTGGTCCAGTTGCCAGTGCCATGAAATGCTGACTTTATACCAAAGATACATAAAAAGAACATCTGTTCAATCCTTCATCAAATCTGAGACTCCCATCTGAGTGGTGTTTGTAGCACATTAAACAACGCACTGCCTTTTTCACAGAGGGCAACCATGAGACTTTGGGGCTGCCCAAAGCTTGTGACACACAGGAGATCTCCTCCCAAGAGAGCCACTGGCTTCCTCTTCATCATATGTAGAAAACTTTCTGGGCAACAGCTACAAGAAGGAAGAGGAGCTTAAAAAGCTTAATTCCCTTGATTTTGCCTCGGGGCTACAGCAGCTTGGTCAATGAATGCTGCCATCCTCGATGGCTGCAGTTGGCACAGAGCTGTGCCGGGAGGAGCTGCAGTTGGCTCTCTCTAGGAGCCTTTGAACTGCAGCTTCTGAAAACTGCCAGTCCCCACACGTGCTGCGGGCTTTGTTGAGTTGTCCCATGCCCTGTGTATTTCTGTGACACAAGAAAGCGGCAAAATAGTAACTCACACAAGAAATCAAGGCAATGATAACTTCAGAAAAAAATTCTGTCTTACAGCACAGAATGATGGAAGAAGAGCCAGTAGGAGGCAAAAACCGTGTCATTTGAGGATTTCATTTTGCAGTTCAGCCCAAACTTCTGTCTGGCCTAGGCCAAACCCTTTTACTTTCCTTTTTGGCTTCAGAGAAGAACAGAAAATCCCAAAGGTAATCTGCAGATGAAATCTGTTAAGGACTATGAGACATTCTTATGCAAATAAAAGCCCTAAGAGTGTTCAGCTAGACAATATGCTTCCAGTAAATATTAATGGAAAAGGTTTCCCTTGGTTTTTATTATGGTTTACCCATAATCAGACTTCAAAGTGTAGAGAAGGCAGATGTTTGCCTGTTCACAAATTTTTTGTTCTTGTGGTTTCAAATATCCCACAGAAAGTCTGAGTTAAAGTTTATGTGTAAGTGGTTCTACAGGATAGCAATGCTTAGCAAATTTCCTTGTATCTGCATATTAATCCTGATAATGTAACTGCAAGCCTATTGCCTGAAATTTCTAAGTGGCACAGGGGGCCTAGCTCCCTGAAATTAGGTGACTTAAACCCATCAAAAAAGGTTGGATTTTCAGTATGTTTAGCACCCACAGCTCCTATTAAATTAAACTTCGTTAACTTATCAAAAGACACAGTGGGAACGTCAGCACCAGCAGTAGAACTAGGGGATTCCTGCCAGCCAATACAGCATTCACACTGCTCATCTCTGTTATAGAGACGCCTGTTAGCAGGAAAAGTTCAGCATATAGTGAAGCTCTTCAGCGTAAATAATGGAGAGAAAATGGGATTTTGCATTGACTGAAATCAGTGGCTATATTGATCACAATTCAGCTAGGCCTTTGTTTAACCCTTTGGGATTGGTTCCCATGCGCAGTAAGCATTTACCTGCCCTTGGCAGCAAATAGCCTGTACAGAGTATGAAAATACTCCTTAAATTGCTGGAATTCTATTCTTAGAATATAATCTGGCCCTATAATGAAGATTTGAGAGAACAAAGCGATAATAGTATTGTTCCCTATGGAAAGTTATTGATTATTTATATGCCTGCTGCGGGAGAGTATTCCTGCAATTTCCAGAAGCAAAGATGTAATAGCAGTAAACTTAAAAAAGGAGGGATACTAAGCAATAATGTACAGTAGTAACTGGAAAAGAAATCTGCAACATCCCACAGGATGATGGTAATCAAAGATAGTTTTTAAGAAATTAAGTCGAAGTATTTTTATTTTCGCAGCATTAAAGAGTGAGAAATTAATTTAGGATGACCTGAACATATTTTGCAAAGGCCAGTGCTGTTGGAATGGAATACAGATGATTCAAGAATGCTACTCATATTTGTGATATTCAAGCTGATGAGAAGTTGTCTACAGTGTACACAATATTGGAATATCATTAGCAAGGGTACAACATTCTAAGATTAATTTTATAGAATGTTCAGACATTGTGATTTTGTTTTAATAATGCTAATCATAGATCTTTTGAATGAAAGTGATTAGTTAGACTATTTGTTATATATTTAAATCACCACTACTCCTCTATTTCACAGTGACTGAGAGCTGGGCAATAATAAAATGTGAGTAATGACCCTTACCATTTCAACTCTGTAAGCAAGAGGTAGAAATGCTCACTGTTTATGAGAAAATTGTGACTGGGGGAATGAAAAAGCAGTAATTGTTCTGCATTAAGTAAACAAAGGAAACTATCATATATTAATGCACTCGCCACTTTATAACATCTCAGAAATTCTAATCAGCTGTGACAGGAACTGAATGAATTGGCAGCACCCAAAGGTGCTGCTTATTAATTTATCATAACAAATAATGATGGTGTGTCAAAGTAAATTATGTCACTTCTTATGTTGTATGTCTTTGTATTAGAATACCAGCAGTGAAAAAGGGTTGTTCACTTTTCCTTTTCAGAGTCAGAAATATTAAGCTATCCATGTGTTGTCTGTTTTTATGTTTCCCTGCCTTTTCACTATAATTTGGATTAATCACAGGGCAACCGTGTAGGCAGACAAAACCAGACACCCACATGCATATTTTCCTGGAAACACTGGGAAATTCTGTTTTCATATTCCTTTGCTTCTGCACTGACATAGTTAAATTCTGATTTATATAACATCAGTGCTTGGAATCCACACCAGAGCTTGCTTTTCAAGGGGAGATTACATATATGTGTGTAGATGATCATTTAAATAGCTATTATGCATACAAATGCGTATGTACACATGCATACATAGATTCATAAGGTAAGAAACTGTTCTTAAAGCTAAGGGATGACCATCTATAGGGATAGAAAGAAAAGATTCATTTGTTTTCATCCCTGAGGACCAAAACATGAAATCTTAAGTGATTTGTCCAGTGCCTGAAAGTAATGTAATGTCCCCAGCAGAGATATAACCTGGATCTCATTCACTCCAAGCCTCCACTGTTTCAGCCTGTTTTTCCTCCCCAGTAGTATTTCTAATCTGTACCTCCAGCCTCATGTACCAGTGGTACCTTAACTTTTATTAAAAGTCCTTTTGAAGTCAAATATCCAAATTCAGAGTTGATGGAAGGAAAAGCAATTTTACTGGGTTTGACTGTATTGAACTGATACTGGTTCCCTGATTAAAAGTTACACAACTGAATGACCACTTTAGTGTCTATTTTTGACACTTTTCAAGTGTAAACTTTGAATCACTGCATTTTTATTAAATGGGAATGAAATTTCATCCTGAATAGATGAGACCTTTCTGACAAAGACGAAATACAGGGAAAAAGTATGCATGTGTGTAAAGTGAATATTATTGTCTTGAACTTCCCAAACAAAATCCAATTTGCTGCCAGATACAAAAATTGGTTTGTAATACTGTTCTTATTTCAAGTCAGAAAAAAGCGTTCTATTAGCTGGATTGCCATTCTCAGAGATTGTCACAGGACATTTCTGCAATGAACACAGTTTAAAAGGTAGTTGGGAAAAACGTGTCTGAATATCCACCTTTTTCATTATATAAACTTATTGATGTTATTATATGGTGTCCAATGTTCATTGTAACAGCAGCTAAGGGTTTGAAATAACCAGAATACTCAACAATATATACAGGCATGCACAATCTACTAATTTGCAAAAGCAAGTTCTAGGAGATTGCATCTGTGAACCAGAAGAATGTTCACATTGGCACCAAAATCCTTCCACAGACACTGAATTCCCTCTTACTTAGAAGTCAGTGCAGCTGCTTTTCTCCAAATGTGTCTGCAGACTTTGTTTGGAGTCAAACCTTGTTTCTCACCATTGCTGCAGTCAGGGCCAGGACCTCTCTGTTTTCCTTAACTGAGCTTCTGCTTTCTGCTCTATCAGCAAGGCAGCTGATGCTTGATCAGACAACTTCTTTCCAGGTCAATCTTTGGTAACTTCAGTTGAAAATAAGTAATAAGGATTTTTCCACTCAAACCAAAGTGACTCTCTACTGATGACTTATATCACAGAATCACAGAACATGTTGAGTTGGAAGAGACCCACAAGGATCATTGAGACCAACTCCTGGCCCTGCACAGCACCATCTCCAAGAGTCACACCATGTGTCTGAGAGTGTTGTCCAAATACTTCTTGAACTCTGGCAGGTTGGGTGCTGTGACCACTTCCCTGTGGAGCCGGTGCCAGTGGCCAACCACCCTCTGGGTGAGAACCTTTTCCTGATATCCAGCCTAAACGTGCCCTGACACAGCTCTGTGTCATTCCCTCGGGTCCTGCCACTGTCACCCCAGAGCAGAGATCAATGCCTGCCCCTCCTGTTCCCCTCTCGAGGAAGTTGTAACTGCAGTGAGGTCTCTCCTCAGTCTCCTCTTCTCCAGCCTGAACACACCAAGTGACCCCAGCTGCTCCTCATAGCTTCTCCTCAAGGCCCTTCACCATCCTTGTTGGCCTCCTTTGAACACTCTTTGACTGCCCAATGTCTTTTTTTATACTGTGGCACCCAAAACTGCCCACAACGCTCCAGGTGAGGCTGCCCCAGTGCAGTGTAGAGCGGGACAATCCCCTCCCTTGCCCGGCTGGCAATGCTGGGCCTGATGCCCCCAGGACAGGGATGTCCCTCCTGGCTGCCAGGGCACTGCTGGCACATGTTCAACTTGCCATCGACCAGGACCCCCAGGTCCTTTTCCGTGGCACTGCTCTCCAGCCTCTCGTTCCCCAGTCCGTCTGCACATCCAGGGTTGCCCCATCCCGGGTGCAGAATCCAGAACTTGCCCTTGCTGAATTTCGTACAGTTGGTGATCCCTCATCTCTCTAATTTGTTGAGGTCTCTCTGCAGGGGTTCCCTGGGTATCAGTGTGCCACTATACAAAGAGGTTATAAGGAAAACTAATCCAGTGAATTGCAAGGCAAAATATGTTCCCAGAACACCTGGGGACTTTTTGAAAATTCTATGCTTAATATGCAAATGGCTACATATATATTATCAAAAAATTTGTTGATACACCTTCATAGCAAAATCCTAAAACTAGAATAAACCAGCTCATTTTATAGTTGCCTTGCCTTTGTACCTGATTTATATATTGCTCTATTAGAATTTCTATGTTGTCAGTAAAAGAGAACATGAGTGCTTTAAAATAAAATGCAGCACACATTTAGTTACTGTAGCCTTGTTTTGCAGAATGATTTTAATATTTTTTAAACCCATGATAGCAGAGGGAAAACTGTTAACTCAATCTTTATCGACTCGCTTAAAAGGACAGTAGCTCCAAGTAGCACTGCATGTCCAGAGCTACCCAGCTTGAAAGTTCTCATTAATTTCTTTACATTTTAGGATTAAGAATATGAACACAGTGTGTGTGAGATAAATTAATCTGGTGTGATGAAAGAGAACATTCTTTAATTGCAATTTAATTAATTGCATTTATGCTTTTAGACGTGGAAATTATTGATGCTGAAGATGAAATCTGAGAATTAATAAGACCTGAAGTATTTTGCTGTATTTATTATTTCTGACAATCCATCACTTTCTCAACTATGACAACTAAAATTTGCTGCCATGAATCTTCATCTATCTAACTAGATCATAAACCTTTCAGGGTGTATAAACTTGAGCTGTAGAACTTGGTCACCCTGAAAATATATTTTATTTTTGTGGGTCTTTTATACTCATAGAAATTCACAAAATTCATATTTTATATGATTTTAAAAAGATTTTATATCTACAAAATAGAAAGTGATTTTTGTTGGTGTTTTTATCCTGCTGAGTGTGACATTGATAGCTCATGCTACAGACAAGTTTCCCTGTGATAGTTTGACTATACAGCTGGTACTAATGTGGAGTGGGTTTAAACTGGATGTTTTACTAATTTAAGGTTTAAGATTGAATTAAACCTTAAATTAAATTTCTCTTTTATCAGAAAATTGTCAGCATCTAAATGTGAGTGTAAATAAGTTTCAAACAAATTGGCACCATTAATATCTCTTATTTATATTAAAATAGACAAATGTGGATGTGTTCAGAGCTTTTTTGGTATTGTTTCAATCTTCAGCTCTTTTGCCTTCAAATACATTTTTAGGTTGAAAAACTATCACAGTTTTTCCAAGAAAACTTGGTCAAAGTCCTCAAGTTTTTCAGGAAAGACTGGGATAAACAAAACATGGGGAAAACCTTTTAAAAAAACCACCTATGGCTACGAGCATTTGTGCCTCTTAATGCCATGTTTAGAATCAGCTGCTTGGTTATTTTTTATATGCTCACATACATACACACACAGAGGGTTTTGCAGCTTTAACAAGATTGTTGGTACAGCAGGTGTTCAGGATCGCAACAAAAATTGGTAACTGAAATGGGAATTAGGCAAAAGAGAAAGAAAATTTTGAGAAGGAGGTGAATGCGGTGTCAGCAACTGATGTGAGTGCTGTTCTGTGTTACTGTCATGAGACAGCATGACTGTATTAGGAAATAGATGACTGATTTTGTACTTCAATTTTAATTGAGTTTTCAATATATTAATTCTGTGGACATGTGTCTGAGTTTAATAACCTTCAAATACACGTTCAGATTGAATGACCAAGTCAATTATTCCTCAAAAATGCTTATTAGGATCATGTTGGAGGCATACAAATAGCAAAGGAAACACACTCATGAATATGCCACTTGCTTCCAAATTAATTTCTCTCAACCTTGGCAGCGTGTTTTTTGTTAAATAATTATTCCTATATTTGAGGCATTCTTGTAGTACTACAGTAAATGAAGGCTGAAGCATTCCATGAATTTGCTGAATAAATGAGCTTACAATTACAATGCCGTTTGAGTCAGTGCTGTATTCTCAAATGTGGTGAATGTGGCTTATTTGGACAGTGAGCAATGGAACCTTCCTGCAGTTGTGGTGTTCAGTGGCCCAGTATGTTGTGCTTTCTCCCAGGCCCTATTTATCAGAATTAGCTAGGTAATTCTGGTGTATAGGAGAGAGCATTTATTTGTTGTTGGACAGCCACTGTCAAAGACCAAGCTTTTTTTCTGGAACAACTTGCAAATGCAAATAGCATATTTATCTTTTTCCTTTTTTCCTTTTTTTTTTTTTTAAGTATTGAGCAGACATGGTTCCTTTTCCACTGAACCTTAAAATGCACTCCTGCTTAAATAGTTTACTTTGTTATCCTTCACCTCTTTAATGGGCAACAAGGTAAGGCGTTTTGTGGAAAGAAAAGAAAGCAAAAGCATGTTTCCCCTATGAGCGCATGTGCCTTTGTCAGCTACGTGAAAGCAAACTGTGCTACCTTCAGAAGCACAATTTCTTGCAATGGGTAATTTAGCAAATGCTGTCATTGAGAAAGACATATTTTGATCATAATGGGCTTTTTTAACACACTTAATCTGCATGTCATGAGAACACTTGGCCTTCGCCCCCTCCCTCTACCCTATTAATCTTCTAGCCTTTTTATCTCGTCCCTCACACTGAATAATACCATCAACTAGAAAACCAAAGGATGACACCAAAGAGAAACAAAGAACCATTACTGAATAAGATAAATGTAGTGCCACTTCTGCTAATTCTAATTTACTTAGAATTTAGTGAGGATTATTCTGTCACATCATCCATCACAGACAGACATTAGGGTGGGAGTGAAGTAAGCAATTAAAAACGTTCTTCATTTCAGGTATTTTGTGATTTCTTATTCAGTTAGGTTCCACTGACTGTTTCTCTCTTTCTGCTAAGTATAAAATCATTTGTCAAATTTTGAGATTAAAATTAGTGTCCCTGAAAGGGCTTGCATTGACAGCCGCTGAGGATGGAGTATAAATATATTTTACTTCTAGAACAAATGCTTCATTGCAATGACAGTTGAAGTTTCCCCGGGCTGCCCCCATTATCATGTGCTTCCACCTTGGCCCGTGGTGTAAACTTTTATAGATAAAATCTAATATTTTGACATTTGGGTTGGTGGACTCACATAATCCAGTCTACCTGTAGCACTCCTGCCTGAGGAAGCTATCAAGTGCTGTACAGGATCTCTAACAGGATTGAAATACTTTATATGCAGTAAGGACAGCCAGAGCTATGCAAGCTAAGATAATAAGTGTAATCAAATTTCATACTCCAAGGAATACACTGATTGCCTCAGGGATCAGGAAAAATTTAACTCCATATCCTCAGGTTTTGTGCTGCTTCATGCAAGCAGAGCAGCTGTAACAGGGCAGAAAGTCCTCTAAGGCATCAGCTGTTGTCCACTTTTTCTGGCAGGGTACCAAATTTTATAGAGCAGTAGTTCAACAAAACTAAAACCTACAGAAGGGAGAATCTTTAATACTGTTCAAAAAATGGCTATTCGAGGTGGGAGATTTTCCACACTGGAGCAGTTTAAATTGAAAAATGGTTTACTTTGGATTCTTGTTTGTCTTTGATTTGCATCACTTCATAATCCTAAATACTTCAATTCCAATCTCCTAGCTAATATTTCTGCATGGAAATATGTGTGTAAAGTGTTGGCATCATTCAGACATTCTCTGTGCCAAGTCCTGGGCCATGCAAACCCTTCGTCACACCACCTATATGGGGGAGCTAAAGTGCTTTACACCAGCTTAACATCTTCTCCTTAATTATTGAATTCCATTGTTTCTCAATTTGTGAGATAGAAAAAATCTGTAGGTATTTTCAAGTGGGCTGAAGACTCATTTTTGAGCCACAAATAAATATTTGTAAGGCCACCTGCACATTTTTGTCACTGTAAGGGTGATGAGGAATCCTGTTTGCCTTGCCCTAGCAAGGCTATTTCAGCCCTCTTAGTGTAGAAGGTACAATGTGTGTGACTGATGCCTTTGGCATGCACTAGGGATGAAAATTTAGTTTAGATGGTACCCAGTTTCTGACATTTCTTTCAACCATAAATAAGAACAAAGTTGTATGATAACAGCAAGCTCCTTGGTAAAGAGCACTAGGGGGGATTTAATGCTTTGAAATTATATTGTTGAAGTCAGTCTGCTCGTTTGTGACAACTGCAACCCTATCTGGGGAAATAACTGCATTTTGTGATGGTGCTGAGGGCCCAGCAGGTGTTACTGCCCCTGACTGTGCTCACCTGAGCTGGGGTGTTACTGCCCCTGACTGTGCTCACCTGAGCTGGGGTGTTACTGACCCTGACTGTGCTCACCTGAGCTGGGGTGTTACTGACCCTGACTGTGCTCACCTGAGCTGGGGTGTTACTGACCCTGACTGTGCTCACCTGAGCTGGGGTGTTACTGCCCCTGACTGTGCTCACCCGGGCACGGGGTGTTACTGACCATGACTGGCTCCACCTGTCTATAATTAAGGGTTTACCAGCCTCTCTCCTAATCTCTGGGCCTTTCCTCTGAATTTCTGAGTTGTCTTCAGACCTCTCCTGGCTCAGTGTCTCCTGCCAGCTCCTGCTGGTCTGTGTGAGATTCTTTTCCCCCAGCTTCATCCAACTGCCTCTGCCTGCAGCCCCGCTCCTGGACACCTCATGTGGTGACCTGCAGTGGGAAGGACGCTAAAGCAAGCAGGTATCTTCCTTTTTTCTTTACCTGGTTTTGAAACCTGTCTTTTTTTTATGTTGGTTTCTGCCTTTATTGCCTTATCCAAGCATGGCCTGAGGCCTCTTCAAGTGATGATGGGCAGTAATTTCCCAGGGGGAGGGTGGGGGTTCAGGTCTGCATCAGCCTGGTTGGGTTTTGAGCTTTGCTGGTGCATTTTAAGTTGATGTCTTGAAGCATGAAATTTTCTGAAAGGCTTTGTGGTTCCTTCCTAATTTGCTTTTTTTCCTTAAAAAAGCCTAGTCTAGCTTCATTTGTTTGTAAAAGCATGTGGGTTTAGGTGGTGTGCTCTAGAGATGAGATGAAATGTTTGCTGGGATTTTTGGCCTACAAGATAACTTGATTAAGTCGGTGGCATTGTACCAGCATAAAGGTAGTTATTGATCAAGGCTCATGCGACAACTGCGTGTTGCGTTTTTTGCTTCGCTTAAATTTTGGTGTTTGCTTTGCTAATTCTAAAAAAAAGATGAATGGGCTAAGTAAGAGCATTTGTAGAGGTGCAGGTAAAGTCCTTGAAAGATGAGCAGGTGGAAAGCTCAGTCTGGGAGATGATATTCAGGGCTCAGGGAAAACTGGGGCAGCCTGTGGACAGCTGAGGGAGGAGGGATGGGAGAGGGCAGATGCTAAGAGGATTGTCACTGCTGCCTGGTGGCTGCTGGCAGAGGTGAGGATGGAAGTGCTGTAGCTGTGTGCTCGGTGTGACTGTCACAGCAGCTTCAGCCAAGAAAGGTGTCCTGGTAATGGAAATAATTGTGTGCTGTGGCTTTGCAGAGGAAAGCACAGTAGCAGGACAGAGAGTAAGATGTTAACTGCACTGGACTCAGAACTGTAACTTAGATATTGAGCTGAAGTGAAAAAGGCAGAAGTAAAATTAGCTGATTTAGAAAAGGAAATGTGGAGTACTGAAAGTGAAAAACAAGGAGACTGCCTGTCTATAGAATACGGTAACTTAATGGAAATGCAGCTTTCCTGGCTGTGGCCCTGTAGCTATCCATCTGAATATCTAAAGAGCAATACATCAGAGGGAAAAAGGCAGCTCTTCCCTGCTCTTT
Organism: Oriolus oriolus; assembly: GCA_013400235.1. Lineage (NCBI taxonomy): Eukaryota > Metazoa > Chordata > Aves > Passeriformes > Corvidae > Oriolus > Oriolus oriolus. The sequence continues at coordinate 106,783 of VXBT01013163.1, forward strand.
GCTAGGAGAGGTATGTCCTGCAGCTCTGAAAGCACTCTCCAAAAGATAAATAAGACTGGACCAGTTTTAAGCATTAATATTAATAATGCCATCTTGGACTTCAAGGGTAGCTTTGTCACTGATTTTATTATCACAGTACAAAATGGCAGCATGCAGAACGATTGCTTCCAGTGCTTTTTCTCAGAGCTCCCTGTGCCTTTCATGAGTCACTTGATAGGTCTGGGATGTTAGCTGCCACAATTACATTTGTTGTTTAGATTATTCAGGTGTGACTGGGGGAACAGAAAGAAGAGTTTGCTGGCACAGCTCCTTTCATGGTGGTTGCACCTTGTGCTGGCCGGACTGCCTTAGATCTGCTATTAAAATCGGCATCGTCTACTTTGTACTTCACAGCTTCTGTGCTGAGAATCAAATCACCTGGGTGGCTGCTGCTGGTTTAATAGCATAATTGAGTAGTCTAAAGAGCATCTTAGCAGCTGCTCCAAGAGGCTTTAACCTCCTTGTACACACATTTCCTGGGATTTTGTTTTACAAAGAGAGGGATTATTGTCATATTCATTGTAATCACTCTAAGTACTGTAGGCCTGATTCCTGACTGCCTTGTACCTTCTGCAGTCATTTACAGCTGTCTAAAAGGACTATAATATGTGATGACACTAGAATGGCTGTGATATTGTTACATTTGCAGATTGTACGTTACATATGGCAATGAAGAACCAGGGCATGTGCAGAATGAGCAGAAAGTCGGTGCATTAAGTTATTTCCAAGGTGTAAGTGAATGCACGGTAGAGAAAGGCTGTAGAAAGAGAAAAGACGACAGTGGAGAACTTATATTGTAATTCTAAATGAGGTTTCTATCCAAATCCATCTTTGTCTGCTGTAGTGCTTGGACTTGTTGGGAGTTGTACTGGGCTTCAAGGCAACCCTTACTCTAACAGTGCTCTCTGCTGCGGTGTTTATTTTTAGCTGGGTTATTTTCCAGATCTTCTTCATCTCTCTGCAGTCTGCCAAGCCAGGAGTGGGCCAGGTGTTTTGACCTGGTTGTAGGCAGTAATGATTTTAGGTAAACATAAAGGCAAATCTGATACTGATATGTGCCACCAAAATGCATTGTCAGTTCTCTTAAACCCAAACAAAACCAACAGGGAACAGTGAACAGACTTGTGCTCGCTATACTAAATCTTGGATTAAGCTTGCAGAACCCCAAAGTTTGAGATAGCAATGGCTATGTTGCTTTAGAGGTAAAGTTTGACTGCCAGGATTTCTTTGCCCTGAGAGCCAGCTTTCTCCAGAGAGAGCAGAGTACAAAGAGCACAAACATCTGAAGGTTCAGGCTGGCACCTGAGCCTGAGCTGACAAGACATCCCTTGGCTTGTGATGAAGACAAGTCTCCTCTTGCTTATGTGTATCTGGCTCAACCTGAATGTTCTAGTTGTATTTCCACCCAAGCTGTAAATAGTTAGATAATTTTACAAGTGCCAGGGGAAAAAAAAGTTGCTTCATCTCTTAGGGGCAGCTTATATGTCACTGTCAGTGATTCTGATAGCACAAAATGTCTCAGTCATGAAATGTCAAATCCTAAGTATGACAAATAATCCTAAATTATATTAACATTTATTAAGGGGAAGGTGGAGAATGCATTTCAGAGCTTTAGTAGGAGTTTTACTAAATTTCCATATGAAGAAATCACTGCACTGTTATTGTTGTTTGGAAGTGTCATATTTCGAAGGTTATGTTGTTGTCAAGGCAAAAGGTTCTGTATTGCATTTTCAACCAAGCCTGACTGATTAAGGGTGTTGGGAAGAATATGTTTTCCTTCTAGAATCTTAATTAGGTTGACTTTAACTCACGACAGGAGATTCTGCCAGCTGTCAGCTACTGCTTGGATCTCCTACTAATTAAAACTCTGAGGAAGCCTATTAAAGGTGTTCAAAAAGCCAAATCTCCCTTTAAAATATCTCTGGCATTGCAAAAATGTGTATGACAGTGATATTGCAGCATAGATAACTTGTCTTTTGCTTTTCATGTTGACAAGATGCAACTTAGATTACGTGGCTGAATAGGCTCTTCTTTCCAAGCCCGTATCTGTCACCTTCCTGTGAATGGACTGAAAGGAATTTAAGGTGAAGTTTTGCTGTTTTTCAGTTTAGGTATGTCTGACATTCAGATTTTCTCATGAGATGAGTATGGCTGAAACACTTCTCTTGTTTAATTTCTGAGGCAGCAGCATCCTGTAGTTTGTAAATATTTTCAGCATTGAAACAGATGATGGTATAATTTCTAATTTCCATCATTTTTGTGCTGCAATTCATGGTCTTAGTTAGATGCTGCAGCTGGGGTATATCTGTATTTTAAAGCTTTTCCAATGTTGCTGTTTCAGTCATGTTTAGAAAAAAAAATCCTCCTTACATGCTTAGTCAATTTTCTAGACAAACACCCTAAGCTACTGCCAAAAAATTTGTTTTGGCAGTATTTCTTACTCCAGTGAGGACCTGGCAGAATATCTCTTAGCTTTTGTAGACCATCTGCAAAGGCAAAATTTTGCTATTATAACTGCATTTTATCATCTCAGGTGTAGATAAATAGAAATCTAGGAAGATTTTGCAGAAAGGACTTACTGCAACAGCGAGAGATTTCAGGTGGCAGGGACATTGAATGGATGGGAAACAACATTGTTTTCCAGAAGGTCGTTGAACTTTTCCCAGATTGCTGTAATTTTGTCCAGACATGGATTTCTAAGACAGTTGCTGGCTCCTTGGTAAGCAATGTAGGGGCTAAGAGAAAAAAATTTTGTGACTGATGAGAATAACTTCACTGAGGGGCTTTCTCAGAAGATATCTGCTAAGAAAATTAACCAGCCGTGATAAGTTCTCCCACATGTTCTGGAAGGTGGTGTGTAGGATTTCTGATTTGTGGAATAAAAAGCTTAGAGCTGCTGTCAAGGTTTAAGGTAATTTGGGATTACTCAGAAGGGTGAAATGTGGGATTTCTCCAGAAGAGAAGTTACAGTCTCTTTGAACTCGTGGGTGACCTTTCTCTGCTCCCTCAGTCACTCCCGATGGCAGGTGCTGCTGCTTCTGTTATCCTGGCACCTCACAAAAGTTTAAGAGCTCCCTATTTTTCCTCTAGACATTTAGCCCCGTGCCAGGTGTGATTACATTGGTGCTCAGGCTCTGATTATGAGCCTTCCTGGTGCTCCTTCTTCCCATCCAGGGGAGTGTCTGGCAGTACCTGTGTGGAAGGGATGGATTCGGGGTGGGTGCCTCTGGCCCAACAGTGCAGTAGCTGAAGCCATAGTCACACACTGATTTCTTCTCGGGAGCTACCAGTTCCTGTGCCTATACCTCCCTTGAAATAGATGTTTTTTTGCAAATAATTGCCAAATGTTCATGCTGTGCTCCTCTGTAGATGTAGATACTTATTTGGGAAAAAATTCTTCCCTGCAATGTTGCGTTCGTCCATTTACTGATTCCTGTTCCATGACAGACTGAGTCGGGGTTGCATTGATCATATTTTTCCCACTGTTTCTTCAATTAATCATGATGTCATGCCAATGGTACTTATCTCTTGTGTAGCTGTAGCTTTTATAAGCTGCTAAAGCAATTCTTCAAGCATTTAACAGCTTAATAGGTTAATTAAAGGGTAGGTTTTATTAATTGAATTTCAGACAGTGAGTTCCATCATACACTTTGGGAAAAGATAACATGATTATTGAAACCTCAATACCTAATATGCTTGGATGTGCCCATTACTGGAAAGAAGAATGAAAGTTTTTGGGGGGGGGAGGTGGGGAGAAAGCCACAACAAGCTTATTTGACCACTCCCAAAGGGATAGATTAATGTCAGACCTTTCTAGGCAATACTTCAGGTTTATGCAATTCTGTTCCTTGACTTAATAACAGAAGCACATTCAAGAATGAGATTAGAGATATTTTTGCTTAGTTTGGAACAAAACCTTTTTGGTGTGCGTTTCTGTATGTTTACACAACTAAGTTTTTTACTTTGAACCTCTTCCTTTCCTGCTCTAAAAGAAATATAGCTTATTTTCATGCTGTTATGATGGATTGTCTAGTTTTTTCTGGATTAAAGATGCACATTTATTTAATAGGCAGCTGGTGCATCTAGGCACATTTGTGTCTCAGTCCTCAAAGTTGATTAGAAAACCATTTCTTTCTTAATCAAACTGCCTAGAAAGGAAGAGTGAAATTTCTTGTTTATAAAAACTTGACTCAAGAGGCACTAGATCCTTATTCATGTATTAATTGACTCTTGTCATCTGGGGATACTAAACTGTTCTAACACTGTAATATAGCTCTGTCAGAGTCTTAGGGGTATAGAGCTATTTTTAGGCATTACCATATGGGAATCTGGTAACATTTCATTGTCTAAGAATCAAAATGGATCATAAAATTATCAGTGCATCCATACAAAGTTCACACAGCAAGTGAATACCTCTGGAGTACTGAGTGGTACAGCTGGTAACTCTATCCCTGTGCTTAATATGCAGCATTTTGATCTAATTAAAACTTTGTGATTAGAAGCTCAAAATAATGGTTGTATTATCATTGAATGCTGCATCTTTCCTTACATCTGCCATTTTGCATTCCTGTTTTCATATATCTATCTATCTATATATATATATATATCTGTGTGCTCACACAGAAAATTTGTGGGTTTACATGGGTTGGTGTGGAATCTGAAGCTGTCAGATTTTTTCCCCACATTCTGGTAGAGCTGTGTGCCCCTCCAGTCCCTTTTAGCAGCATATTTCCCAGTTTTCACACCAGCATAGGTACCAGTTTATCTCATCGGATGAGTTGCAGCAGGAGACTTTACCTTTTGACCTGTGACAGTAATAAAAGGTGCTATTTTAAAAAAAGACAAATTGTAAAATTCACCTAGGTGCTTGGATAAGATATAAACTACTTTTTTTTTTCCAAGTGATGTGAAGACAAACAAAATCAAAATACGGAAAGTATTGATCTCTTTTATAGGTAAATGGTTTTAAGTGATTTAAGCTCTAGACTTTAATCACTGTGTTTTACATAAGTTTGATCTGAGGGCTTACCACTTTGAACTAACAGCAGGCTGAGCATGTTAATAGGGTGTCAGCTCAAAGATCCACTCTAAAAGACATAATCTGTATTTTAAATTGGGAATTTGCTGTCCAGCAGAAGGGTAGCTCTGCTTTTCCTGCCTCTGTGAAAGCCCTGGTTCCTGCCTCTGGGAAGGGGCCAGGAGTGTGTGGGTCAGCAACTGCAGCAGCACAGAGACTCTCCTTGTCCCGAGCCTGACTCTCCTGGGCATCCTGGTCGCTCCTGGCCTGTCCCATGGCACTTATGTCTTGGCCCCACATGGTCTCCCCTGGGATGCCCTCCCTTTGCCCGCTGCCAGCTGAGGGTACCTGCTGACTTCCAGCATGGAAACCCTCGTGAAAATAACACCTGGCTCATCATGAGCAAGCAGCAGCATCCTTATGTTGAATTATATCCACTTGAACTTACAGTTCTTTTTGTGTTTTAAGATCTCTTATGAGAAATGATTATCCGTCCTGTTTTGCACTGTTTGGCAGTTGAGTGTTTATAGATTCTGTGCAAGAATGATTTTTCTGGCTGCTAAGCTCGTTTGCTTTATCGTACATGTAAGGCAGGATAACATGCCAGTGAGGGGGACCATGGTACCATTTAGACAGTGATTAATTTCTTAAACAACAATTAATTACTTCAAATATAGAAATATTAAGTGTATAATTCATCTTGATTCAACCCTTCAGATACAACTACTCCTTCAGGTAGTGCACCTTTTTGTATCAGAAAAATAAACCTAGTATTAGTCATGTTGCTTTCTTGAAAAAAAATAAAATTCTTTATAGGTGATGTAGGACTGATGAAAGCCAGAAAGTATCATGCAGTGGTTTTATTCTGGGTAGTCTTGTATTCTAACAACATGTGCCCACAAGAACATTATGTGCCAGTTTTACAGGAATGCCTGTGGAGAGTTTACCACTTAGAGCTTCCCAGTAGCATTTGCACAGTTTTAGTAAAATTATGGACCAAAAAAAAAGTGGAGTCCTTTTGCTTCCTTCATAATTCCTTCCTTGCTTCCTTGTGACTCCACAGTTTAAATCAGTGCAGACACCTTGAAAACTGTTAAAGGATAAAAAGTGTAAAGAGTTCAGCTTTTCATCTCTCCTCACTAGTTCACATGGTCAACAGTAGCACAGAACGCCTTCTCTGAAGGTCACAGCTTTTTCAGAATATTCTAGAGATAAACTCAGTTTCCAGAACTACCTCTGAGAACGGGGCTGCCACAAGGTTACCAGGACACAGAGTTTGTGGAGTCCAAGATATGTGCATACCTGTTTTATATCAGGAGAAAATTTTCTCTGTTCGAGGAGGTGTTTCAGGGAAGTTCTGCACAGACAACACAACAGGAAAGCAAATTGTGTAGACAGTGTTTGAAGGCACGCTTCTAATTAACCTCCACAATTACTGTTTTCTGTTAGCATAATTGTTGATGGTATTGAAGAGGTAACAAAGTCCTTTGATTTTATAGAAGCTGTAATAAACATTGTTGTACTATTGAATTAGTGCCCAGATGCATCATCTTATTTCTTTCACTTTGAAGAGCTGTGCCACAGGAAGAAAGAAAATGAAGTTTATATACAATAAAATCTTCAAGTGTAAATTTCTTTTACTTTTTAAATTATGTGACTACAGCAAATTTCTTTTCTAGCTGTTTGTTGTTGTGTTTGCTCGTATGTAGTGCAACTGATTATTTTTACGCAAGAACTTCAGTTTCTGGAAGACATCAAACTACAGAATTAGCTTATTTTCTGGCAGTTGAGTTGCAAAATGGGAAAAGTTGGTGCTCCTGCCTTTAAATGGATTGATGAAGAGTTAGGTTGCTGCCTAGAGGAGCAGGGTACCCATTTGTTACCATCCATTCTCATTGTAAAGGGAACTGTGAGCTGCAAAGGTGGAAAAGACAAAGCAGTTTTTTGTGGTCTGTTTAGATGTTAAATAAGTCTTCACATAGTACTTCCAATGCTGCTTCCATTTCAGTAAGCATCCTATGCTGATATATATGGGAATCTGCTGCCTTTTATATGATAGGGTTGGAATATAAATACCAATATTTTGTGGTATCCCTATTGGGTTCCCCCCCGTACCTCTGTTTGGCCAAGGACCTATTAAACCCTTTCATTAAGACAGAAAATTTTTTTCTAAAAGCTGCTTTTACTCTTTTACTAAAAACAAAGGATCAAAAATACTTATAAGAAAATCCACAATTTTGATAAAATTATATGTAGTTGCCAAATTCACCATCATGGTTTTTTTGGAGTGAACACAGAAAATCGGGCACGAATAAAACACGTTTCTCTCTCACTTGTATTTTGAGAAGCCACGTGATACAGTTCACAAGAGGTGTATTAGTTTTGCAGATATCTGGAGTTACAGTGAAGGTTATGGGGGACACACAGACCTGTGTGATTTCTGCCATATCCTTTATTCCTGATGCTCCCTGTTAGCTCTTTAGCTGTCTAGCACCTGTGCAGTTAGACAAGCATCCCTGCTAGCAGTTTTAGCCCCTCTGTAAGAATTTACACCCCTGCTTGCCAACCATCTTCTATCTCCAGTTCTCTCTCTGATTTTGCTAAGAGAGAATATACTGAACATGATAATCAGAATTTCTTTCCAAACTGGCAGTGAGTGCAGTAATCTCAGGTGTGTTGTCAGGTAGAGGGACTGTGCCTATAAATCCTGGTTCTAAGGATCTTAAGTCACTTCTGATGAAGGAAGAAGATTTTGAGTTCCTGATTTAAAATCTTGCAAATTCAGGGGACAGAGAACCTCAGTGCACTGATCTGTTACCTGCAACTTGTATAAGATATTCCTCATGTCATAAATCTAATACTCCCTGAGAGGTCAGAAATGTTTTGAATAGCCATTATGATGTTAAGTTGCTGTTGTGTTTCCATGTTGGAATTCTCTACACCATTAAAAGTGTTAACAGTGGAAAGACAGGTTATGATTCCATGTTAACGCAGGATCACCTGCTAGTAATCATTTAACCCACAGTGGGTTTGTGCTCATGATGATACTTCTATTCAAGCAGCCAGGGCTAGGCCAGCTGGTGCTTTTCCAACAGGTTTATGCTGACAGAGGGAAGTTGATATGTAGCACGTGATGATTTTCAGAAAAGCTTAGAGGATTGAGAACGGATTCTAAAATTTTCAGACAAAACTTCCTGTTTGAACTGGGCACTCTTCTTACAGCATTTTTACTTGCATTTACCGGCTGCAAGCATAGGCTCTGCCTTCATTGGCATGAGCAGTATTTAGAGCAGAGTACATGGATGCTGTGCTCTGGCACGTAGCACTAGTTCTGGGACTGACATTTGTACTCACATTTTGTCTTCTATAAGGCTGTAGATAAAGTAATGGTGTACTTGAGCCTGTGAGAGGCAGCATAATTTAAATTATATCTGTATAATATATACTTTGGCTGAAATTCTTGTGCAGAGACTGAATACTCAAGTTTCGTATTAGTAGCAGCTGAACAGTCTTTATGCTGACCCTTTGCACAGGGATGAACTTTGCCTAAGGAAGAAAGGTAGTAAAATGTCAAAGAAGTGTAGCGTATTCTGCCTACATTAACTTTGCGTGGAATGTAGAATCAGAATTTGTTCACTCTGTTCTCTGAGGAGAAGGAAAGGAAAAGGTGCTGGAAGAATGAAATGAGATCATGAGTGCTGAATGGAAATGTGACCCTTATTCTTTTTGCTAAAGATGTGTGTAAATGCTAAGCAGCAAGCAGATTTACAGTGCTCAGCTCTGTCATGTTTAAGCATAATATTTGATAATTAAAGTGCAGTGAAAGCAAAATGGGTGATGGACATCAGACAGTCTTGATAAAACCCAGTGTTCATCCCCAGTGATGCTGGACATCCAACCCCTTAAGCCAGACAGTAAATAGACTTTATTTTCTACATATAACACTTGCTATTGCCCTGAACATCTGGAGTTTGGTACTTGCAAATTGATTTGTCTTAAATTACACCCTTTCCCTGCCCCAACTTCTATCTACTCCCTACTAGCCATATAAAACTCATCCATATCCTTATTTAGAAAAATTAATTCCAAATTTGGTGCCTTGATTATTTTCTGTACATTACCATAACTTGTTATAATTGTATTGTGTTGGCATGAAAAGAAGACCTATTCAACCAGGAATACCCAAGTTGTCATAAAAGCTACACAAACCCATTAATCCTGTTATTTTTAAAGCAAGCACCAGAATGAACTGCAGTTGATTGCAAAGGTCAGTTCACATTAAAAGTATTCCAATGAGCTTAAAAATTCAGGCATTTATCTATTATGCAGTTATTGCTGGTGAAATAGGACTGAAGTTCACACAATAATTTGCATGAGCAGCTTGCAGTGCTTCTCTGGTATTGATAGGATGTTCAAGATGCAGAATTTATTTGACAAATACCAACGGAATGTAAAAAATAGGGACATTGCAGTTCTCATTAATACACTTCTAATGTATGGTATTATTGAAATAAACCTCTGCAGATGAATACCATTGCTGTTCAGTAGAGACATCTTGGTGATGCAGTGTCATTGGCACAAAGAATAAAGATGATGTGAGCAGATAGGAAGATTAGACATGGGGAAGTTGCTGTCAAGGGCTACTGGGCTGCAGCAGCATGAAAATTCTGTTTTCTCATAAGAATTCTAAGCAAAGAGCACCCTATAACATCTGACTTTTTTTTGTTTTTAACTTGCCTCCTTTCCCTGAATGTGCCATACGAGTGACCTTCTTTTGCAACGATAGCTAAATACAACAGAAGTGTTCAGGAAGGTGGAGAGAGCAAATTAAAACTGTGATTTAGTCATCTATTTAAAAACTGGGCCAGATTTTGCACTTTGGTTGATGTGGCACTTTGCTCAGTGCTGTTTCAGTTATGCATTGCCTGTGCAGATCCCAGGCCCATCCATTCACTGCTGTGCATAAGGGCAGCAGCATCAGTGCTCAGACTCATAAATTTGGGGTAGAAATGCTATAAGCTTCTATCACTCCTGCTTAAAAGTAATTGTTTACCAGTAGCAATCCCAGGGGTAGCAGGATTTAGTATTCCAAGCCTTTGAGGGAAGAGTGGTTAGTAATTGAAGATTGGATTGGTATAAAATTTCATCAAAGAGATTACTTTCTCCAGGTAATGGCTGTATTTAATTTTTCAAAATGTTCATAACTGTGTGACCTATGACTTCCTCTCTTGTAGGTATGTTTCAGAAAAATTATTAACTAAACTGTCTGAGATTTTGAATTGTTAAACTTCAAGCATTGGAGTATTAACATGGGTTTTTTTGTATAAATATAAATTAGATGTTGAATGTGGTTGTCTCCAGAATAATTGAGGTTTTGCTATCAAAACTTTGGTGCAATCAGGAATGTTTAATAATGGGAGGGCAAGGTTCTTTCAAAATAACTTGAAGGTAAAAATAGGTAAATTGTAAGTGGGTTTCGGCCTTTTCTATTTTATCTGTACTTAAGAGGTGAAAAGAATTTACTATCTTTTATTGTATGCACTTGGGCACGTGAATTGATTTTCAGTGCTGGTGTTTGAGCTACCGTTCACTTTTTACTTGATAAAATATTTATTGGATAAAACATTTAAAACAGATTTTTCCCAATGTCAAGCAATAAGATCTTGGTTCCACAACTGGTTCACTGCCAGGAAAGGTGTGGGGTTTCTTACCTCAGGGTAGCTCTCACATGTTAGTTATTCTTAGCAAAAGCTCAGACAGGACATGGCGTGTTCCTTGCACTGCCACGTAAATAGATCAGGCCACCCCCAGGTGTGGAGCAGAGTGAGGATGGGGTCTGTAACACGTTTTATTGACCAGAGGCAGTGAGGCAGGCACGGTGAGGACAATACACCAAAGAGCAGGGAGCCAAAGGAGGGGGAAAAAAAGCAGCTGAGATGGGTGCTAATGGACTTCTGGGGGGCAGATGACAGTGAGAACAGTGAAATACAGGATTTCAATTCATGCTAATTAGCTGTGCACAGGGCGGGGAAAAGATGGGTAACTAATCCACTCTTCAAAAGGTATATGGGCTGACAGAGCTGCCGAAGGGAGAGGCTGCAGTGCAGACCTCAGGAAGTGCTGAGATCTTTCTCTTGGGGCATGGACAGGCAGCAGGAAAAAGAAATGTTCATGGTCTTAAATTGACTGCAAGACTGTAGGGACTATGGATGGTGATTCAGGATTTTCATGTACCTGCAGTTGGAGGTTGCATTCTTGCACAAAAGATGATGTTGATTGTTTTTATTAAAGTCTCTGCTGGTGGTTTAATTTGGAGATGTTCAGCTGAGACTATTTGCTTGAGCATGTTATTTTTTGGTCTTAATATCTGTAAGCAGAAATGTGGAATAAAGCAGCAGTATAGACTTACACTATATGCCAGCATCACACTTTTTAAATTCAGCTTCTTGAGCTCTTCTTGTGTCCCTGGTGCGTCCCTACTGTCCCAGATACTACATTATCTTGAGGGAAAACCAACCATACTTTAACCTCAGCAACAACTTTTAAATTCTTTTCTTTTCCTCTTTGTCAGAAGTTTTCAAGCAAAGCTCACAGCTTCACCCAATTTGCCCTTACAGAATGTCTCTTTTAAAAAACCCATTATATTTGCTTGTTTCCTGATTTCCATAAAGTCAGCATTTGCACATAGTGCAACTCATTGTTGACTCTTGTCACTAAAGAAAGAAAAGGATTGGAGGATTTATTAGAAGAACAGGCTTTTGCTGACCTAAGTACAGAAGCTGTCCTGAGACTAGATCAATGCTTAGACCATACATAACACAAACTCTAAAAACATTAAATAGTACTAAAACTTTAGCTTTCCTTTAAAATATATAAAATCCGTTCTCTTTATTCATGGTTGTTGAGGAAACCTTTATGAAGATCCTTTAACTGTGCAGTGGTTAAGTCTCCTTGGGTTTTTAAGGCAACGTGACCACAAAAGTGTTGCTGAGAAGTCCGAGTTGCTTCATGCATCTGTGATTGCAGGCTGTGGAGCCCTATGCTCAGCTCAGTTTTTATAGCAGTGAGAACTTAGATGTGTGTTATTCTCTGCTCCAAATAAATTGGCTGCTCCAAGAACTATGTGCAAGGAAGGTGTGATTTGATGTACTTACTACTTCACTTTGCTTTCATCCTGGCTCGGTTTTGTTTCTGACATGAAGTGCAAGCCATGGTGCAGACTACAATTGCACCCTGTGAAAAGTAGACAACAGTGTGGTCCTGTTGTCTTGCAAAGCCTACAAGGGTTGTCTTCCAACAATCAGGGTGTGTTAGCTTGGAAATGGGGTTAGAGAGACAGCATCCTGACACAGTTCTCTTTTTTCTCATATTAAAGCTGTGTTTTAGTACCTTTTCATGATGGTGTGTCCGCAGCACTATATCTATTTGACATGTTCATCTAAAAGCTGCTTTTCTTTCAGGCCTGCTCTGTCCAAGATGTTGTGAGGTGGATATACAGCTCATCCTTTCTAGCCTGTGCTTCTTGCTGCACGCCCTGCACAGGTGAATGATTGGATTTGCCAGTCTTGGGGATGCTTGTTTCTACTCTATCCTGTAAAAAGACTACAGAGTGAAAGGCACATACTCAGTTCTGCCAGACCTCCGGGGCAGCTTCTGTGGAGTTTAGTAGTAGAAAAGGTCTTACCTAACTTGGATGAGCACACTCTATGGGGATTAGAGATAAATCAGTGTCTGAAGAAACTTATTCATTCTTCCTATCAGGGACAATGATTTTGCAACCAGAAGTGCTCTGCTTTGACATTAGAGAAATTCTCAACAACTGGGTTAAGTTAGACACCTTGCTCAAAATGGCTAAATTTAAGTGAATTGTGTCTTGCCTTGGGTGCCCAGCTTCTTGCAGCTCTGGGTAGACACTTTCAAATGCCAGATTTGGAAAGGAAGACCCAGGCTTCTGTGAAATAATATTGAAATAGTTTTTCTCAGTTGTTAATATTAACACAGATCATTCTAAATTAGGCTTCTGAACCTACTCCCACAGAGCACTTCAGAGCTACTTCTAATTTTTTGTTCCTACAGGGTTTTGTTGTTTCTCCTCTCACAGGGCGTGTATTATGTAAGTTTGTGTTATGCATTGTCCTGGCTCTGCAAGGAAATGGGATTTACACGGATGCTATTTACTGCCTGCTAGAGCACACACACACACACCCCCTTATACTTGAAAACTAATAGCTTCTGTGCTTCAGTGCATGTGATCTTAAAATTGCTGGCAAATTATCTACATGGAATGGGGTCAAAAGCAGTTGAATTTCTTCTTTCACAAACCCTTTTCTGTGTCGAATGTCTTACTTAACTGGTAAGCATTTAACCAGGATGGCTGTTTTACTGGGACATCTCCCAGGAAACCAATTTAGCCTAATGATAGTGAATGACAATGACTGCTGTTTAATTGGGACATTATTAGCCAAAACTCAGTTTCTATGAAAAGTAGTTGGCTAGTGCAGTGAGGTTAAGTAGTGTTTAACCAGGTGTTAAATAGACCTACAGGTCTAAGCTCCCCTCTCTGAAGAGGAAGTAGCTGGATTTATTTAATATATTACAAAACTTGAAATGATGGTAGTTCTACAGGTTATGCTGTTAGTATGGGACTGCACAACACACACGTTCTTTTCTAAAAAACGGATTTGAAGTTGGCCAAGAGTACATCTGCAGGAGAACCTGCAGCCTGAAAATGGCAAAATGGCATGAATTGTGCAGCAGCTCTGCGTATTTGGTGGGTTTTGACTCTCAGTGGCTCTGGGCTCTGTGGTAGGGAGGACAGATTTTGACCCATTCTTTGTACCCTGGGAAGATGCAGGGTACAAAGCTCTGGTAGCAAGCAGTGTTGTCCCAGAATGGCTGAACAGAGACCCAGGCTGCTGCTGTACTTGAAGGAGGGACACGTGGATTAAAAGGCAGCTGCAGACTGCAATTGGATTATTCAGGTAGTGGCACTGTCCAAAACAGGTGCTGGGAAGTTACCAGCAGGGCACAGCCCTGAGACAGGGTGCCAATTTAGTTTGGGATTTAGAAGGTATTATTTCAGAAGATATAAGTGAAGTGTACTGATTTCTGGTTGAATATATTCCATGTTAGTTTAATTCGGTAAAATAGGTGGGAGTTCTCTGCCTTGTCTCCCGTGGCTGTATCACATAAAAGACTTGGGCCTGTGCTTGAAAATCCTTGACATCTACCTCCGTTAATGTCAGCTTAACCATTCTTTCTGCCAGATTTTCAACCATAATTTTCAAACACCACAATTCTCACCTTTCACTTTCTTTTCCACTTGAATTCCTATGCCATCCCCACAATGGAGCAATAAAGGCACATTCCTTTTGCTTCATTTAACTTCAGGCCCTGAGGTCATTAATTCTTAAATTTGGTTTCAGAAGCAGTTCTTACTTAAGCGTTAACATTGGATCATACTAACATTTCTGCCCCATTAAATCAAGCACTTTTCATAAGAAAATGGTGTCATTAGTGGAGCATTTACTTCCTTCCCTCTTCTGCTGGCGCCCGGAATATAGGGAGCCTTCCCTAATGCTGTGTCGCTGTGGTTTAAGTTTGCTGTCCACTTGCACACCTCAAGTCTGTTCCCTTGGGGAAGGTTACTTCTGATGCTTTCAAAAACTGAATCTTGGAGACAGGTTTATTATAATTGACTTCATACATGCGTTTTTTAGGAATATGTAGGAGGGTATAGTTAAGAGAAAGATATTCCAGTACCCAGTTCTGTTGTTCAAGAAAAAATTTCTTAGCATAAAAATTATTTTTGAGGTACATCTGCCTAGGAAACTGTGAAAAGGTGACACAGCATTTTTTTTTTTAATAGTAAACCCATGAAGTTTCAAGCCAAAGAGGCTTTCCTGGTGTTTAAAAAAAAAACAAAGCAGAACATCTGCACAAAGCTAACTTACAGTATCTGGAAAGTACAAAAACTAAATATGTGTAAACTTTCATACCAGCTGACTCCTTGATTCTAACAAAAAGCCATCTGAAGCCCTGTTTTCAGATATTTGAGAAAGAAACTCTAATTACAGAATTCCTACGAGATGTTTTAGTCCATACAGAATTGAATTTGCAAGCTTTAGTGCTTTCTGACTTGTGCTGTTTTCTAATGACGAGCCTAACTTGGTCCTGCTTTGGTCTGACACTGGCCTGTCAGAACAGTTGTTTTCTAATTAGGATTTTTTTTTCTCTGCTGTTTATCTTCTGGAACAATGGCATTAACATTGGAATAAAATACTCCAGAAGTGTATGCTGATAAGGATCTATTCCTAAAGTATTTGTCATAACACAAGATCATATCTGAGTAAACAGGGCATAAATGCAAAGCTCTGTCTGCAATGGTTTGACAGTGCTTAAATGCAAAAGCACGTTTCATGTTCCCTTTCACATTATGAATTTTGTATATAACCTTAGCATTTGATGGTTATAAAAGTCCTAAGGCTCCAGTTGTGCCTCTCAACTGTTAGAATTCTTTCAATTTTTTTTTTTTTTTTTGTAAATTAATCAAAGATTTATCAGGCTGAAAGATTTAGCTATTCAGGGCCTTTCCCTGAGCAGCAAGGGAGATGAGTATTGCTTGCGTGGATGTCCAGTACAAAGGTGGATGACAATACCACAAAGGAAGAACTCAATGAACTTGGGAGCCCTAATAATGGCAATAAAATTGTGATTCAGTTATCTAAAATGCAAATTCATGCCCTTTGAAAGTAACAATAGGGATTTCTGCACTAAGTGTGAAGCTCATCAGCCAGAAATGGCTGAGGGAGGAAAGGACTTCGTGTTCTCTTTCACAGAATCAGGTACTAATGAGACAGAGACATAAGAAAGATAAATGTGATTCTTCAGGATGCATTAAAGTATGTGGGTTTTCTTCTCAAGGGAGGAAAGGAAATGTTAATGTTGTTGGGCAAAGTAATGTAGTGACACCCCTCAGAAAAGCTAAATGCAATTCTGGTTATTCAGAATTGTTGGAGAAGATTAATTCAAATGGGAACTGATGAAAATATCTAGCAATGTGAATGTGTGGCTTGCCATGAAAAAGAAGGAAAAAAGGTGCAACTGTTAGACCTCTGATGCACTTGGAGAAAGTGACTGCTTTTTCAGCTTTTCTTTTGCTCTGCTGGGAAGAGAAAAAGCTATTTAAATTCAGAACAAATGTATGTTCTGGTAAAGGATAAATATTTGGCTGAGAAGTAACTTCAGAGGTTCTTCCAGTAATTGCAGGGGGGGTCTACAGACCCTGACAGGTTTAAAAGTACTACTGGATCGGTTTGTGAGTATAATAAGGTGAGGTGGCTGTGGTCATGCAGACACACGGTGCTACTAGAGCCATGGGATGCTTCAGCAGGAATGGGTGCTTGACAAGTCCCAGTGTCCTCGAGATTGATAACTCCATGGAGAAAAGGACCTGATTGGCCACACACCCTTGTTCTCCTGCAGCTGGGCACCTCAGCATAGCAGAGGCATCCTGAGAGCCACCAGTTACTGACAAAAGCAATCCCATTCCTGTTCTCCAGTTGTTCCACTTGAGATTGTGTAGAGGCTTGTGCAGTCTCAAAATAAGCTCCATTTAAGGTGTTAAACTGGAAGACAGGTAATGCTGTAAAATATTCTCTGCATGGATGATTCACACCCAGGAATCCTCAGAATGGACAGAGCTGCTGGTGATGCAGAGGGTGCTGTCACAGCGTGTGGTGAAGGCAGAGACAGACCCAAGCCATTAGGGCAAAACAATGTTTCAGCATAAAAGATGCTGTTAATTGCATCGTACAAGGCTGTTACGAGAACAGTGAGCTGAATCACCTCTACTTTTTTCTCTTCACAACCCTCCACCCCCACCACTTTCCCCACACACACATTTTTCTTCTAATAGTTGTAACCAAAGCTCAAAG
Source organism: Oriolus oriolus (assembly GCA_013400235.1). Taxonomy (NCBI): domain Eukaryota; kingdom Metazoa; phylum Chordata; class Aves; order Passeriformes; family Corvidae; genus Oriolus; species Oriolus oriolus. The sequence continues at coordinate 123,775 of VXBT01013163.1, forward strand.
GATAGAGCTCGAAGCTGTTAATGCTGGCCCAGGAGAGGAGCATGGTTTATCACATGCTCCTGCCATTAGTGTGTGTTTGTGGCTATGACACTCACAGCAGGTGGCCACAGTGAATCTGACTGGAGCATTCTTTTCAAAGATTAATTTTTAACCAATTCTGATTCTTTTTAAGTATTGTAGAGTGATGTTTTTGATATCTTACCTATTACGTTAAATTTAGGTTGTTTATCTGCAGCTGTGATCACACCAAGTGAGGAATTAGATTAGATTTCATGGATTCTGATACACAGCATTTACTGGCTGAGCAGAAGTGCCACTAACGTAACTTGCAAGAACAGCAATAAGGAAATCTTTCAAAATATTGCCATATATTAAGAAATGTGTGCAAGGTTCTGAGCAAGAGCTGGAATAAATGCAAGCTGTGGAGTTCACCATAAAAGGCACTGAATTCCTCCTGAGAGACAATCATTTAGCAATTCTCAGGAGAATATTGATAACTTATGGGAGTGTAGTTAGACACAAAGAGAGAAACAGAAACATCATTTGGTTGTCAGTGATAATGGTGTTTATTCATAATTTCAGGAAGAACTAGAAATGAGCAAAGTAGGAAAACAGATGAACATGCAGGTTAAATGGAAGGAATTAATCCAGTAACTATTTATTGAGCTATGAGCGTGACAAATTAAGAGCTTGGAAAAGCTCAAATTAGTTTGGCTCCAGGGTAGTGTTACAGAATGGTTTAGGTTTAATTTAAAAACTATTCTCAAATATTATTTTTTTTATCTTATCTCTTGGAAAGTCCTTTTTATCCTGAGTGTGTTTAGATATATAATAAATATGTATATTCAATCTATGTAATGATGTAAAACTATATCTAGAACATGTGTATAAATTATGTAATAGCAAGAGGGCAGCATGCTTATAGGCATAGTTGTACATGCTGGTGTCTGCTTCAGACCTGAGGGCACTGACAGAGCTCTCCCTCAGGCTGTTCCTGTCCCAGGCTGCCCTTGCTCCAGTTGCACACAGGTGCTGCTCTCTTGCCAAGCCTCCCTATTTCCCCTGTTGTGGGATCTGTGGGAAAGTGTCTCTAGCTAACACAGGGTCCTGATGCCTTCTCCACAGCTTTCAGCTCCATTCTAGCAAGACCTCCTGTGGCAAACCTGAAACATGAGTTTCAGGTGTTGAGTGGAAGGTGTTGAGGAGCGTGGATGTGGATCTGCAGTTTCTGCTTGAAGAGGAGACAGGGGCGGCTGTGAGCAGCGCTGTGGCAAAGGACCTCCCTTTCCTGGGCTCTCACCTCTGTTCCCTGGAAAGCAGTGGCTCAGGAAGAATTAAAAACAGAGTTCTGCAGTATCAAAGTACACATCTGAATCACTTGAAACCAAGCCCTTTAGGAGACAAGTTATGAGCTGGGATCAAGCACTAGATGGAGGCATGCACAGGGAGACAATACAGCTCTAGTAAAATTCTTCCAAACTGCTCCAGAAAGACATATATAATATTGTACTGGTCACAGCAAAGAGCCAGACAAAAATCCACAAAATTATAGGCCTAAATGCACTAGTTCTTTCCTACTGAATGATAAAGTTCAGGAGCTTACAGTTTTAGGTTTATTGTGCAGTGATAAGTACTGTCAAATTATTAAGTCAAATATAAGGAAAAGTCCAAGGCAGATAACTCATGCAGTGTTATTTTGGTAAATTTTCCTTATTCCTTTTAATAACAGAGGTGCTGGGGGTGGGTGTGTTTTTTCAGAGGCAGAAACGTGGTCAGGTTTATTTACAATCCAATTAACAGCATGGTGTAATGTGGAGGTTTAACCACAGCTGGCAGCTAAGCAGCCACACAGCTGCTCCCTCTCCCCTCACATCAGGAAGGGGAAGAGAATCTGAAGGGTTCAAGTGAGAATGCTGGGTTGAGATAAAGATGAAAGTGGGTAAAGGAAAGGTCTTGTGTGCAAGCAAAGCAAAACAAAGAATTCCTGAAGATGTTTTAATCTATGACTGCATTCGCGTGCTCCACTTGGAAGTCATCCCTCCGACACCCTGGCTCCTTTGTACCAAGTATTTTGAGCACTGCATCGGATGAGGTGGAAGTTCTGTGAAATGCATCTTCTTGCACTGTGTGATGCTGATTTATCCTGTCTACTGGTCAGAGTAATTTCCTGGTTTTCTCCTTGCCATTGACAGACTCAGTTTTGTGAAAACTGTCATCTTCTCTTTTAAATGATTTTGTTTCAAGCCAAATAATTCACTGTAGCGGCCATCTTTACCTAGAAGATAAGTTGCTATTGAAATCAGAGTGACATGGGTTTGCCAACTGCCTCAAACATCCCAAAATGGATGTTATTTGAAGTGAGAAAGGTTATAATATCTGAGGATGCTTTCTAAGATGTAAATATGGGTGGCCACACAGGAAGGCAAATGGGAAGATACAGCTACCTCCCCTAAAGGAGAAATTAGGGGATAGCAAAAGAGATTTCTTAAATATATCCATCATCTGCAATAAAAAATAACAATAAAGGTTACTTTAAAAAATGGAGATTACTAGGGGAGAGTGATTTCTCTGAATATATTGATTGGGGAGCTTGGAGAGGATAGTGTAAAGAGGGAAATAAAAATCCTGAATTACCTTTAGAAAGAGTAAACTGATTAGTTAAAAGTTCTGAGATGAAAACTGAGAATTGAAATTGAGCTGCTGAATCTAACATCTAACTTGGTGTCCCATTTTAATAAAATAGTATTACAAAACCTGCAAATTCTGATAGCAGGCATGTCTATCTCCTAGCCGTGAGTATAATTTGTCATGGAGTCACCTGGTCTAGAGTGCTGAGATACCCTCCTTTCTCCCCCCACCCCCTGAACTCTGTAATTTTGTGGTGACAGAATACAACTTAGTCTTCTGTGATTCCCTTTTTGTGAATGTTTCCAAACTGGAGGCCTTCCTGGTGAAAGGCCGTGCTAATTTTTGATGAGCAGCTTTTGTGTGTGCCTGCCCACCTTTCTCTTTATGAAGACTTTGTCATCGCTGAAGTCACTTCTCACATAGGTTTTCTTTCTGTCACTGTGATAAATTTGCTTTAATTCTGGATTTCCCTGTTTTGTATAACTATCATTCTCCACTTATTTGAAGGATGTGCTTCTCTCTCAAGGGGATAGTGCCTTTTTTGGAAGAGGCATTTCTTACGTTTCAGTTAGTTTACTTTTTTTTATTGTTTGCAGTGCATCTTTATATGGCTTCTTCTATAGTATATTGAAAATTATTGTAATTTATACAAAAACGTATTATGAATTCAAAGGCAGGTGCACAGTTTATGCAAAGCAATTACATAATTTCTTTGAAATGTGGTACCTGAACAAGGCATTAAGGATGAGATTGACGATGGTAGACTGAGTTTGAAGGAGTTCATTTTGTTTTGGAGTGAACCTGCTTACGTGTTTAATTATGAGAAATAATGAAATTACATATAAAGCTAGGATTTCTGGTCTTAGCGACTGCAATAATAAAATATCTCTTTTTCTATGCTGTGCCATGGGGGGACCCATAAATCTAAACCCCCTTGCAAAGGAGATTGTGTTCCTGTATCATGTTCTTCAGCTCCACATACAGTCAGCTTGTGCTAGTGTGGATCTCTGCTTTCTAGGAAATACTTCAACCATTGCCCCAAAGTACCAGGGAACGTGTCAAGGAAAACCAAGTGTGGAGTAAGGTTGATAGTGCTGGTAAACTGATTTTCCCATGAAGCTTACTGATGTCCAGGTGTGGTACCCCTGTTGTAAAAATGGGTAATACAGGCAATAAACCTAATGGCACAGAAATGCAGTAGGAAAAAGAACCCTAAAACGAACAGCGAACCACCCCTGAAGATCCTATTAATAATCAACAACCTTTGAAAAATCCCAAGTTTTGGCTCACTAGTGTCATAAATGGGGCTTCTGGTTCAGCCCCCATTCCCCCCGCTCCACCATCAAGAATAAAAACTTGGGGAGTTAATTTCCCATCGGGACAATGTGATAAGATGCTGCCATCTACAGGTGACACATCTCCTCTTGAACTCGTACTGTGTGCAAAAGTGTCTTTGGAATTGCTGCTGATCACAACCCCAGTATTCCAGACTCCTTCTTCTGAATTCGAAGTATTCTTGTTAAACAGAGTCCACGGGGAGCACATGTAGCTGCAGGGTATGTAGCAAAATTCCTGCTCTGCTTGCATGGTATCTGGATACAAGTATTTTGGCAGGCTCTGAGAATTTAAGCTCATATCTGAAATATTTATGTACTTGAAGATCTTTGTGCCCTGAAAAATCCCTCTGAATTTTGGAGGGCTGGTCACGAGCAGAAAAGGTAATTGTATATTTGGTGTCTATTCATTGAGACCTGAGGGTGGTACAGATTTCTCTGATCACTACCTCCCTCCCTTGTCCCCCTCTCCACGTTAAGCTCTTATGACAAAAACACAGTGTTGTGATATTTTATTTGACTACTAAGCTTTGAATATGACCAACATGTTTTAATAACAGCTTAAAAGTAACCATCATAGTGATGCTTCCATGATTTTCATCAGTTCACCAGATGAGCAAAAAATCAGGATGCCAGAAGAACAGTTCTGCTGAAGTTAGCATTAGCCTAAAGATTTTTAAATAGTTTTAGAATTATCATTTCTGTGGCTTTTCAAATGTCGTCAGTTTTAAGGTACTGGTTTGCTCAAAGGATTTGAGGAGAGATTTGAAGCCATTAACTCTATATCAGACTTTGTTTCAGGCTTAATTGATTGTTAAGGGATATTACAGAATAGTCATGCTCGAGGAAGTAATGTGCTAGAAATAATCCTCCCTGAAGAATTGTATGGTTTGATGTATACTGCTGAAGCAGGAAATCGTGACCTTTTATTAAAAAGATAAAAAGCCTGAAAAATAAGTTTAACTTGTATAATTTTATTTTGGAAATGGAGTCAAGTATCAGCACAAACTGTGGACTTGTATCCTAAGTGTGGAGAAACTTGCGGATGTGGTGGTATTACATAAATCAGAGGAGGAGGCCTGTGAATTATCTGAGTAGTGGAAGGGGTGAGATATTTGAGGGACTTGGTGTCCCAGTTCAAGAAAGCATCTGAGTTCTTTCCACCAAGTAGGTCCTTAGTCTGACTTTATCACAGTGTGTTTCTGAATTGCAGCATGCGTGGAAAATACCTTTCACTTTGTGTGTAAAGCTACTGGAGCAGTATGCAGACCACTGCAAGCATATGGCAAAGAATATCTTACTGAATTATACCATCTTGCCTTTTATGACACTGCATGTCATGGAAATGTCAACCTTAAGAAAATAATAAAAAAGCTTGAACAGTGCTAACCTCTGATTTTCACATAAAAAGCTATAAAGCTATGCTAGCTTGTGCTTTTGAATACAGCTTTTCAAGGGAAGGTGGCTAAAATCTGCAGGTAAAAACATTTTAAGATTCAAAGAATCCATTGTATATTTGGGTGTTGGACACTTCTAGAATTTTGTCACTTGTAATCTGTCTTGAAAATAATTGGTTGGATTTAGGGGTATCAAATACCTGCTTCTAGCCTAAGTTGCTCATGATATGTTATTTTGAAATGCTTGCTTCTCAAAGGAGGCCTCCCACCTGATAAATGCTACGAAACTGCACAGCTGAGGAGGAGAGAGGGGGTGGGGTTTTTTTTCAGTTATTTTTAAATAAGTTGTATCTTTGGGGGCTGAGCAGGGACTGTGTGTTGGAGAAAGGAGCTGCAAAATTAGAATGCTGCTCTTTCCAGTCTTCCCTATGGCTCCTCACCCAGTTTTGTCCCCTAACTACACTTGTAGCTGGGGATGTTTTTTCTTCCCTTTAAAAATGCTCATCTTTATTTTCATTTTCCACTACACATAACCATCTCTTCTCTCTCTCTTAACCAGGGAAAGAGAGGTATTCTTTGCTATAATGATCAGGCCTCCTGTGCCTTTTCATTCTGAATAGCTCAGCAGTTTTTGGAAAAGTTATCAGGGGTTTTCTTGACTAGACACCTCGACCAGAAATGATGCTGTGTTTTGCCCCATTAGATGTTTTTTGTTGTTTCATCCCCAGTTACTTGAATTTTGGACCTTGCTGCACACAGGGCTGTGAAAGAAGCTCTTTGTTTGTGATTTCAGCTTCCTTCATGCCCAGTGGAAATACAGAATCATGTAAGCAGTTGTGGTTTACATTTAGCCAGCAACTCGCCTTCTGGACTTTTTTTATGCTTTTCCAGATTTATTCGATGATCAGAATCAACTGCTGTGACAAGTTCAGTGCTTGCCACCACAGTTTGAAGGTGGCCATCTCCTGACACCATGAGCTCTGCTGAAGCATGCTTGTCCCCAAGGAGCAAGGGGAATGTAGCTAACAAGGGGCACCAAAGCCAACCCAAGGCAAGGCAGGGGACAGGGAAGGGTGAGGCCCTAGAAGGTACAGAAAGGAGGGGCAGAGCTGTTTATGGTGGGAGGAGAGGCCAGAAGGAGAAGAAAGGTAACCTGATACACTGGTAAGTAGAGAAGGGAGAGAGTCTGGAAAGGTAGAGAAGGGAGCTGAAGAAATGAGGATTTGAGAAGGGGTACAAGGAGGGGTAGACATGTCTGAGGGAGTAGGTGATGTCTCCTGGGAAGAGGTCGCAGTAAAATGGATTACTGAGTGCTGATCCAGCGTGTTACACATGCTCTTAACTTCAAACCTATGAAGTCAATGCACTTAGAGTAAGTGCATTTTAAGTATCTTGTTGAATCAGGCAAAGTGTGCAACTCCATGTTTAATTTAGCCCTTACAAACATTTAACTCTTCAGTGAGGTTTCTGTGAGCTTTATCCTTTGAAAGGTTTGCAGGAAACCTGCATGTTTTTGTATGAGAGAAAATTCATCCAAAGTGACTTCTCTGGTAGCACAAACATATGGCATGCTTGTTTGTAGAGTTGTGCATTTATTTTTGGTTGTTTGACTTAGAGTGTAACAACTAAGTGATTAAGTTTTCTCCAGAATATGTGCTCTGTTTTGCTTTGTGCTGATGCAGGGTCTGGTCCAAAGCCTATTGAAGCTGGAAGAAAGACTCATTACTTTCACAGCTTTTAATCAGACCTCTAAGGTACCCAGAGGCCCAAAAGAAAAATGAGAGCTTTTGAATACCTTCAGTCAGAGAGGCACATTATGCAGCTTTAGCACTGGAGCATCATAAAACTTCAAGAACCTGCTTTCTACCTTTTTTTTTTTTTCTTCAAATCAGAGATGTTTTTATTACAACTATAGGTTTGTAAAACTTTAATTGTTCCTTCCTCTCTTAAAGGGAGAGGTTAAGATTTTCTGAGGTTGAGAAGATGGCTATGCTAATTATTCCTTTTGTTATTTCCATTTATAAAGATCTGCACCATTTTATTTCCACTGCTACTGTTGTCTCCAGGGTCATTTTCAGGAGCTTGTTCAGCCTACAGATGTGTTATTGATATGCATATGAACCGGGTCTCTTCTCACAATATGTTATGCTAGAGGGACAGAATTGGATCCAGTTAAGTTTCTTCCCCAAAATTACAACAAGTTTTTGCGTCGATTGCTGTGGGTTATCAGTTTTGTGATCTGAGGTCCATAGCAACCTTGATTAAAGGTGGTTTAGAAAAGAAACAACCCTTTCACTCAAACTCTTTTGAGGTTCTGCAGGCTCATTGACCCTCATATGTTTTCATTTATTTGCACAGGCCTCAAAACTGGAGCTAAGCCTATTTCCCTTCCCCCTTTTCTTTTATGACAGTGTCGACCCACATAAAGCAGCTTTTTCAAAAGCCTGGCATTACTCATGCCTCTTTCCCAGTGATAATTGCTGGAGTTGTTAATAGGGAGCGTGACCCGTGTGCTCTGAGCCCCCTGGGTGGGATGAGGGGCGCAGAGAGCAGCAGCAGCTCCAGGTGGGGGATTCCCGGCTCCATCCGGCCTGCCCAGCTCAGGCATCAGCTGTGCCTCATCTGGAGCTGCTCCACGAGCTGCAGTTTATATCCCCAAAGGTCTCACTTTACCTCTGTAGGATCAGGTCTGGAGGTGACTGCTGTGGGAATCTGGGGGTGTTTCAGCCATTCTTAGCCAGTAATTTTGCTTATTTCCTGTAGTTGCAGAATAATTTTGTAAGTGTATCAGGCAAAAGCAGAGAGTTTCAGTGTCTCGAGTGCTGCACTGGAAGGGATTGATTCAGTCTTGTTCCTTGGCACCAGTCAGATTGTGCAGGTTTTTATTACAGGCATCTTTGAGGGAAGGTTTCTCTTTGTCATATTCAGAAAATGCCTCTCTGAAGTCGATTACTGTCATTTTTTCTTTGATTCCTGGTTTCTCTCTTTTTTCTCTTCTGTTGTAAACATTTCAGTATTTCCTGTCAAAATAGCAATTTACTTTGAGACAGATTGTGTACTCAGAGATTTCCATCCTAGAGAGCTGGTGGCTGCTCTGTGCTGACTGTTCAGTATCACCCAGTAACAGAACTAACCTTTGCTGTAGAGTCAGAATGCCTATATTTGTAAAGCAGCTACAACAGGTAGCCCTGATAGACTCTCCCTAATAAGATTTCATCATGTTTCTATGAGCAGCTGAAATAAATTGCTTTGAAAAAAGTGCCATACCACATTAAATGGGGTTATGTGCAGTTATCCTCTGTCATGTGAAATAATTCGCAGCCTCACAAAATGCAAGCTGGAAAGCCACCCCCAGGCATTTGAACTTTTTTTTTTTCTTTCCTTCCTAGCCTTGGAAATAACAATTTAAACAGAATCCCATAGCCATGTACAAGAGTAGTCTGGTACAGATTCTTTCCTTCTCTAAGCCTGACCCTGCAGTCTTTATTAAAATCAGAAAAGCATGCTAACTTGGAAGAAGTTTGGCCAATGTTTTTATAAGCTGATTTTCATGAGGATACCTTAATGTTTCGTGGCTTATAAAAGATTTTATGTGGTACAAAATATATTTTGAAAAGAAACTTTGATGGAATCCTTTAGCAAATATCAGGAGTGAACTCTTGAATTAATGTTATTGATAAGGGTATTTTATGGGCACACAAGATTAGAATAATAAGTCTCAGTTTATTATGGTCTGTTATAGCTGTCTCATTGAATTGTCAATACTGTCTTCAACGCAGATTAAATGGAGGTTTTTTTGTCTTAGAAAAATTAAAGTACAAAAAAATGCATGTGACTGGATATGCTTGACCTATGGAACTGTAAGAAAAAATTCTAGAATGAAGGGTATAGTACTTTTTCTTTTTTTCTTTTTTTTTTTTTTTTTGTCATCTCCAAAAGGGCAGGTTTTGGATCTAGTGATTTGAAACCTGGTTTTGAAGGAAAAGCAGTCAAGTTTAAAGTTCTGTTCCAAAGAGTAGGACAGTGCTAGATTTTCAGACTGCCATCCTGTAATACTTTAAAGATGGGGTTTGTTTTT
>VXBT01013163.1:133238-289761 GCA_013400235.1 Oriolus oriolus
CCGGATTGAATGTTTTTTTTTTTTTTTTTTTTTTTTAATTGAATAGCAGTCTGTACCACATTTCAACATATCAACATGTCTCTATGTTATTTGTTACTGGTCTCTGGAAAAAGTCTAGGTCAGATTTGTTGCTTTTGCAATGCCTAGAGAAAGTTATCTTTGAATACACTGGTCTAGCAGAGTTTGTCACTAGTAAGTCTGCTTGTGCCAGAAATACTGTCCCCTTTCCTCTCCCTGCATGGAGCCCTGGAGAGGCCAGAGAGGCACCGGAGGCTTTTGGCAGACCCTAGTGCTGCTGGCTTCAAGAAATCTAGTCAGCCTGTGAACAATTCCCAAATCATAAAATATAACACGGTGCAGTGAATGTTCTGATTAGTTCTGTGCACTTCTTGGAAATGTCAACAGTTCAAAACGTTGCTAAACAGTCTCTGAGCATAAACTGCTTGGATGTGCTGTAAAACATGTTCCCTGCTTCCTCAGATGCTGCTAAGTATGACAAGAGGCAGCAGACTCTGGTACATGGAAGTTAGGGTGCATGCCCATATATTTTGTTAGGCAAATGTAGTCCTGTCACAGTATTACCTAGCTGGCCATTTTCAAACCTAGTGTGTACATGGTATATGCCTATCTTAAAGAATATATATGGCTGCTGTGGTTTTAAAAATATACACTCTTGTGTGTACATGTATATAAAAATTCCTAGCAAGAAATTTATTTCCAATATTTTTGTAGCTGCTTGGTTTAATACTAAGAAGACTGACATCCTGTATGTCTCTTGGCCAGAATAGGTCTAAAGGCAGTTAATCCATTCATTCAAAGGATTAAAAATGCAAGAAAAGTATACACAAAAATTAGGAGGTGTAGAAAGCTCAGAACATTATTTTTGCATCTGATTGACCTGCTGTGAAATATCAACAAAGTGTTTGGAGATACAGAATGCAATAACTTAAAAGAAAACAGAACCATGAAATGTGATTTCAAATAAAGCTTTCAAATGAGGATAAACCACTCTGGGTACATGTGGCATAATAGAATGTAATTGTTTTAATCAGTGTTTGACATACACCATCATTAACTGTAGAGATAATGTCTACCTTGTTTTATAGGATATTAATTCCACAGCTATGCAGCAGTATGTTGAAACTGCATGGTATCCCAAGAGTGGTATGATTATTTTTTTTCCTCTCTTTTTCCCCAAAGCCTTATTATGGAGAGAGAATTCTCAGATAGTTACCGGTGTAAGAAGTTTCTTTGATTTTTGTGTGTAGGAGTTTAAGCTGGTGTATCACGGCACTTCAGCAGTGCTCACATTTGCAAAAACAGACTGTCCTTCAGACATCTGAGGCCCATTTCAGAAGCATTTTTCTTTGCCATTTCACTAACAGAAATCACTGAAGGACACAAATCTATCTCTTTCCCTTGTACACAGAAAAAGCCTCCCAGGCAGTGGTTTCAGTTCAGCACATTCATTACCTTTTAATTGCTTCTAAATTGCATTGTGACCTGCTGCATCAATAGCTGAATCTAACAGAAAGTAGCACGAGCTGAGCATATGTGGTGTTAGGAGCTTAACTGGCGGTTGTTTTGCTGCTGGACTGCGGAAAGGACACCACATGAAGGACAGTGGCATTTTGGGATCTTTTTCCATAACATACATTAACGTTGTTTGGGAGTAGCTGTAAGTATCAGCTTGTTTATACGCCAGAAATGTTTCCTGTGGGCAATGAGCAGCAGAGAACCTTGTTATATTGCTATCAGATGTGGATATATGTACTGAGTTTTACTTGTCACTGACTGAACGTAAAACTTTCAATGTCAGCTGTAGCATGTCACAGCTTCCATGGAAAATGTACTTGCATGCAAAGTCACAACTGAATAAAGCATTTTATTTAAAATTCTAAGCCATGGTATAAGAATCACCCTTGGAGGAAGGATAAGCTTGAATACGTTTTAGGCTGGGCCACAGCAGGCCTGATGCTGTAAAAGGTGAGTGATCACACCAACCACTGTGGAAGCTGAGGTATAAAAATCATTGCTCCCCTGGAAGTCTTATTCAAAGCTATTTTGCAATAACTTATGGAATTTAACCACAGCATCTTACCTACTGATAATTTCAGCCAGCTAGCATGTGTGTTTTAGTCCTTTGTTTTACGCCTCCCTGACACCAAAAGAAAGTACAATAACTGTGAGCTTAAGTGTGATGTTAACTGTATTGCAAGTGCTCGTTTCCTTTTCTTTAGCCTTTACATTTAGCAAACCATGTGTGTAGAATTAGTGCAGCTGTTTTGCCTTTACAATTTTTGGAGGATATTCTTTGTATCTTTTTTTTTGTGGGAACAGGATTTGGTTAATAAAAAGAACAGTGAAGAACAGCAGTATTTTTAAATGTTATCTTCCTTTGAAATTGCCCTACTTTAGGGATTGTGTCTATTATAATGGCTTAACACCACTGGCTTTTGTCCACTACAGAGACTGCTGTGGCTTCTTTTTGTAAGACATTTTCTACTTTAGAGCCAGGCGGCATTTGGATTGCTTCACAGGCTGCACCTGTCTTTGCAACCGGGGACACTGGCGAGAGATTCAAAAGAAAGTGGTTTGTGTATATTAGTGTCTTGGCTAATACACACAATTACAAGCATTAGATCCTTCTTATGCTGTTTTCAAGGTTTGAGGTCACTATTTATTGAGCACTTTCATCCAAAAAGGCTTTTCCCAAGCGTGCTGGGAACATTAGAAATCCTAGATGTCCTTGAACTCCAATTGCATCACCCAGCTCCTCTCAGGTTACTCATTGTTATCTCTTCTTTTATAGTATGAGAGAGACCCCTGGAGGCAACGAAGTGCTGGAAGTGGCACATGGAGTAAACTGGCAATGCTGAAAACTAGGAGAAGCAGCAACAAGTTTCTGTGCAGTGGTTCTTGGTGGACAGAACCACCAGAGACTGTGGAGAGGCACATCGTTAGGATTTTACTGTAGGACACATCAACACCACATCCAGATAGAGGTCAAGTCCTCCGGTCATCATCCAGTTTAGCAGAACTATACTCAGGTTGTAGTCTTCATGCACTCATCTGAGTGGAGATGCCTGGTAGGGTACTGAGAGGGAAGCATGAAGGGTGTTGCAAAATGATTTTTTCTTTCATTTTTGACTCCATCTACCTCAAGTATGGCTGAACCCTAAGTGTTTGCAAAGCCTTTAGGAAATGTTGCAGATTGAAATGAAATGTTTGGCTGGAAATAATACAGGAGACTATTACTGCTTTTTATTTTTTCATAGTTAGAGTAATTAATGACATTATTAAGCTGATTAGATTTCCATTACATACAAAATGCTGACTGAAAATTTGTAGCCACAGTAATGTAAGTACTCAGACTACATGGGTACACCCTTCTATTCTGACCTTAAAAGCTAACAGCTATCAAGTACATGAAGCATTGCTTCAAAGCTACTTTCAAATTTGTCACAAGGATGAGTAAATAGATTATTCACAAGCACTAGCCTGGTTAATGCAAAGTATATTAGAAATATTAACCATATATTTGTCAATACCTTCTCTTGCAAAATCATTTTTCTATTGCTGCCTTAAAAAAGGAGAGAACAAACAAACAAACCAACAAAAAGGCAGCCATATTTCTGCTCTGTGCCCTAGAAAGCTCTCCTGGAACAAAAAATCTTGGACTAATGCATTTCAATAGAGTTCAATGAAGTATTTCAATGAAAGGTCTATCCCTGTTTTTCTCCTCATGTGGTAGCTTTCAAATGTTGACAGATGTGATCTACTGCCATGCTCCAGAACTGTCTGAAATCAAAGATAAGTGTTTGCTCTCCTTGAGGTGAGCAAAAGTTGACTGACCCCGCTAAATAGAAAGCTAAATTCAGAAGGGTGTTTTTTTTTTTTTAAATGAATACTAATGTTTTAACTTCTAGAGCTGGATGAGTCACTCCAGGCTCAGGCTTTCACAGGGATTAGTCATTGCACTGTGGGTCTCCACTGCTCTCAATAAACACCATATGGGGTTTGGAGCAAGGACACAGTTTGAGCTCGCTGTCGTACTCTGGCTCTGCCTGCAGGAAACTGCCTGGGTGCAAATGAGCTTGGACTTGAAGCCACATCTCTTTGCCTGGCACGAGCAAAAGGAATATCTGTCTCTATCTGTTCATTTATGTACACTCTTGGACCTATTGATTTTTCCAATGATCCGTGGGCTACAAAGCAGAGTTTAGGCACAGCAGTTCTGCCTAAACACTGGATACCTATGGAGTGTAATAAGCACAACATAGTTTATAATTCACAACCGCGACATCAAAGTACTTTGGGGAAAAAAGGTTTCAGACCTTCTGCTGTCTAAACATTTTTCATATGCAAAAGAGACCATTTCCTTTAAATTTTCAGATGGTATTTCTACAGACCTAAGGTGCTCTGGCTCTTTTATGGCTGTCACTGCATGAGCTGACCAGGTGGCTCAGTACGTGTTGAGTGGAGGTTGGCACTGCAGCTCACCTGGTAAATGCCCTGTACCACTCTTGCAGCGCTATAAAAAGTGTAAGCTTGCCCAGCAGACAATGCCACTGAAGGGATGCTGATGGGCATCTGGCTTGTGGCTAAGCCAAGTCTCTTTTGTCCCATTCCTTGGCAAAGGGGCAGGAAAGAGAGGTGCTCTTGCAGCAAGAGGACGTGTAGTGGTGTCAGGTCCCCTCAGGCAAGGAATGATCTTGAAGCTCCTTGCTAACAGCTTTGTGTCGCACCAGGACCAGTGTAATAGAGCTGCCTTGCTGACACTTTATTCAGACTGAGGCTCAGAGGTGCTTTCATTAATGTGAGTTAGGCTTTGGGTTTTTTTGCCTCCTGACAATTAGAGAGGTGACATTTGCTTTTCCAAGGTCACACAAGAAGATACAGGGATTCTGAGAAGAGAACCCAGGTGTCCTGGCTCTCGTCCCTATACATTAGTCTCAAAACATCTTGTCCTCCATTGCTCCTACACATTTATCTGCTTTGCTTCCACGCTGCTTGTGGGGTTTTTTGCTGCACTGTACAGGCTGCCAAGCTTTGCAAACACAGTGTTAAAAGTAATGAATGGTATCAATTTTCTTGCAAGTACTGTGTATTTGTAGTATAACCCTATTAACACTGACAAGCTAGCTTTTATGATTGCTGAATAAATCCTGAAGGCTAGGTCCTAAGTAAAGTTAATATCTGCCACATAGATATTACCCAAGGGAATATACCACTCTTTGAAGTAGTTTTAGTCTTTGCAGGACTGTGAAAGTTTAATACAACCCATAATCTGTTATCAGAAAATATTCATGGGAAAGCTCAGGATGTGAAAACACACTGAAACCGCCTGTAATTTTCTTCCTAAGGTACTGAATTGTTGGTGTCTTTTTAAAATCTGAAATGGAAATGAGACACTATGTAGTCAAGTACTGCATAATGAAATAAGCATGCACCAATAAAATAATGTGGAATCCTTCAATCCTGACATATATGTGAAATAATTCTGTTTATCATTTAATTGGAGTGATATTTAATGAAAATATCATACAGTTTGAGAACTAAGTTCTGTGCTGTCGATGGTGTTTAGCAGGAAAAATATTAGAAATTACCCTACATTTGAAGTAAACCGAGATATCATTGCCGAAACAGAGCATAAAGGAAATTCTGAATTATGACCACCTGGTGAATCAACTTTGCTTCATAAAGTTCATGTGTTACAGTAGACAATAAATATTGTTGAGTGTTCTTAGCCTACATAAAAGTGCTCTATAAAACCACCTTGGTTGATTTTCTGTCTAGCAGTGGCAAAGTGAAGTTGAATACGTGTGAGTAGGAGAAGTAAACTCCTGTAATTCTGGGGACAGTAGGGGTCAAGATGGATTCCCCCCCTCCCCATCTAATTAGAGTAGGCTGCTCCATTTTATGTTCAACTGCCAGTGTTCTCCAGAGTCCACTTGGAAAGGGAGGTTTTCTAGGGCACAACAAAGAATTTTTGCACCTGGGAAGGAAATAGGAGTAGCATATGCAGCAGTATTGTGTTACCTGGGGATATTCTTGGGGGATTACTAGATTTTGGTGGAACTGAAGGATGAGATTCATCATTCTGTGTCAATTTTGAGAGTTAAAATATCCAGCTTGACAACCCCACATTAGAAAACAAGGAAAGCCAAGAACCTCAAATGCCTTGTAACTGTGGAGGAGATTTTAAACTTTTGTAATATCTGAATTAGGATATAAAAGTCAAGCAATATATGTTTACCACTTTGGGAGTGAAGCAGGGGGGTTTCAATAGGAAATATTCCTTGGTCTGTAGCTTTTGATTAGGCATTGAAACTACTGCCTTAGATTTCCCAAGTACTGTACATCATCTATCAAGTTTCTGTGTCTCTGGGGTAGTCTTCCAGCTTCAAACGTATTTATTTACTCCCTTTTTCCACTTCTGTATTGGTCCTAACTAACCCCAGTAGTCTTTGGAACCACTATGCGTGCTTCCTTTATCCCAGAAACACAGTAAGCAAACCATTGCAGACGGGGGGCCACCAGCTGGATGTTGGCAGCTGAACAAAGCTGGGTGGGTCCAGCAGCTTGAGTCCGAGTCCAGGCAGCTTTGCCTGCCCTCCTACACAGCACAAATCCTAATGCATCATAACACACTTTTGCTAATTGGTTTTACAGCTTATTCACTTACTGCCTATACCAATCATTTTTCTTGCTGTGCTCCAGGCTGTGTTCCCTGGTTTCACATGTCTTGCTGTGTGACCTTGGAAAGGGCATGAACATTGTGAATTTTGAAATTAGATTTGAAATTAACTTTCTTTGTGGGCTTCTTTCCCCCCATGCTATAGTCTTGCGAGAGAATCACCTTTAGGCTTTTGCTGAAATAGTTTGGCTTCTAAAGTATTGAGAAATAAATTGTACATTCTAATGTTATTTCTTCATGGCTGCCACAAAATTCTTTGTAAATAGAAGAACAATTTTCTTGTGACCTGTTTAAAGTTAAAAGGATGAAAACCAGTTTGACTGGCACACCACCAGCACAGTTTGATTTTCTTATCCACTAAATATCCCCATGTTCTATTTGAATACGTATTTTCAAGAAAGTTAAAGGTGGTTGGATACCACATGGGTTGAGTGAAAATGTAGGTAGGGGTGATTCCTGGCCACTGTTCTCTCTTCTCTTCTGTTGATTTTTAAATGATTACTCAATCCAAGATATTTCTAGATTTGTGTGTGGGCAGTTGACACCCAACATATTACGAGCTAAGTGAGATTATCTATTGTTTCGGGATGTGCATGTTCTCTGTGCTTGTGCTTAAGTAGCTACAGGTAGCTGAGGTGAAACCCATCCCAGGGAACAAATTTTGTGTCTGAGGAGGAACTTCTGGATGACTTTGAGAGAAATATTGATGGAATAAGAATATGCTAAGGGGTTACTTTAAAAAAAAAATTGGTTTTTCCTCTCAATATAAAACTCTTAGGAAAAGTAGCTAAGCAAAATCCTGTCTGGGACACTAGTGAAAATAGTGACATAATTAGTGAAAATCAAACTCCAAGTGGAATTTGAAGAGACTGGAGGTTTCCTTGTTCAGATGTTCTCAGTGAGGCTGGACAAAGTGTTCTCTGTCTTCAGTGGATTTGCAAGACGTGCACTGTCACCTGGACTGAGATGTAGCTTCCAATCCTCCTCGGCCAATCAGAATATTTTTCTTTTGCCTAAATAAGTGTCTCAAGAAAATAAAGAGCAGTCCTGTGTGTCCAGAAAAATGAAGCATAGAAAAGATATCAGTTGGTCCTCACTGTTTTATTAATATTATAACTATTACATTTTTCACTGACAAGATACTGCTCTATATTTTAGGCAGTTAAACCTTTTAATTTTAGAATTGGTAGGGAATTTTATTGTGTTGTAAAGCTTTGTCTAGCTGCATATTTGCTGAGAGTTGGGATCCAAGTAGAAAAAGGTCACCAAAACTTTAGTAATTCAAGGCTATCATCCCGTGCTTATAACCCCATAACATCTCAGAAAAGAAACTCATTATTGATTGTGCCTAAGGCTTAGGATAAAGTATGTCTCTGTATAGTTAATTGTACCCCACGGTACTGCATCATTTCTGCTGTGGCTTGTGAAAGTATTACCCAGTAAGATTTGCAGATGGGGCTGATAGACATCCATTAATTAGGTGACCACAGGAAATGTGGAACTGTCCAGTTGGGAAATGGGACTTGGAAATGAATTACGTCTGGATGTGCCGGTGTTAATGGCATCTCAGCATTTGTTGATATGTACCAAGGAAAGTAAATCAAAGAACTGTTTAAATAGGTTCGGCTGGACTTGCGTTTTGCAATGCAGATAGGTTGCGAGTGCCTAGCTGTGGATGAGATCCTAATCTGTTTAAAGTCACTGCAACGCTAAGGTCACAGGAAGTCTGAGACTGAACCTGGGTTATTTACGTGCAGATGTGTACCAGAGGTAGAACAAAGACTAAAAAACAGTGTTTGAAAATAGCAAAGGCTTATCAGCCTGTATCTTTCTTACAGCAACAACAAACTCTTTAGCTCAGTAGTAACCAGTCTGCTGGATGAGCTGGGCCCCTGGGCTTTGGGAAAGAGGCAGAAAGTACCGAGTTTTGTAGGAGTATCTAAGCTTCCAGTCTGACAGTACTTATTTATCATGGGAATTGTTACCTTTAAGAACCATTTTAGCCACAAATTCATGTTTCATCTGTTCTTCCTGCGAAGTGGCTCGAAATGAAATGTGGTGAATTGCACACCAAAGCCATGTTAAAACAGTGCTGTGACTTCTGAAGTATATGGCCTCCAAGGAGTTGCCAAAAATCTTATTTTTTAGAGTAAGTCCCCGAAAACCTGAATCTACCCCTTGACTGCAGCGTATCGTATGGCACTCTTGCAAAGCGCTATTAATGTGACTGCTTTTCTAGATATACCGCTTTTCTTCAAATACTTCTTGCTTATGGGTTCTGGTTTTCAGCAGAATTTACAGTCCAATAGTATAAAAAATGTAGCATCAATTTCTCTAAGTGTATTTTTCTTGATGTATGTTTTGCTGTGGCACTGTGGAAAACTGTTCAAACCTAAAGGGCTCATGCCCCTTTGATACTGTTTTTACAGTGCTATTGGCCTCCTGTGATGAAAGCTTCTTTTTAAAACTGTATGTGGGAAACCAATAACTACTTTGAGCGAAGGACTTCATCAGTTGTTTTTTAAGCATAATTAGAATTATCAAAATAGAATAAATGTCTGTAGTAAGCATCTAAATTGTTCTTTGAAATAAGCAATATGTTGTACCTCTGTCTTTATAGAACAGAAAACTGGTAAACTAGAGGTGTTTAACATTTTAGAGCACTTCTTTAGAATTTTTTCTTGTCAGTTTTCAAGTGTTGTGTGGAAATGTAAATTATCGTCTCTTGGTTTGCTCAAAATAAGTTATATAACAATAGACATTGCCAAGAAAATGGTTGCAATCGTAGTAAATGATTTTTGGTATTACACCAAGATTCTTAGGGAAGTTAAATAATTTTTTGGACTCTCAGATTAATTAGTGCCATATCAAGTTATTTAAAAAAAAGTAAACTGAGTAGAATTTGCAGAACTGTATTTTTGCTCAGTGGATGGTTTCCATGGAAAGCCTACACTACTGCAGAAAATTCTTCCGTGTGTGTGGCAGCACGTGAAGAAAAATAAGACTATGTGAAAACAAATACTCAGAATTATAGATTTTAAAAAAAAAGTCTATTTTGCAAGTATCAATTAAAAGCTCACAGTTTTAATTCATCTAGCACACAGGTGGAAAAACACTCTTTGACCAGAGCCAGATATTTTATTTGTCCAGGGCAACACCTACAGCTCATACATCATTTCACTGAACTGAGTGATTCATGGCCCATGTATTATTTTCCAGGATGATTAAGTAATAAGGCAAGAACATGAAATAAGGAAGGAAATAAATTTGCAGTGTTTCTGTAGCTACAATTCTTATGGCTTAATTGTTTAATGGAAATGTGATGAGGTTCATACATTCCTAATTGGAAGAAAGTATGAGCTGATAAGATAATGTAGCACTTCAGCTGGCTGACTGATTGCTGTGTTCTGTCCATGGGTACAAAATTTTAGATTAGCCTATTGATTATCTAGCTGAAATGCCTACCATGTGGAACACTGAATTTTCCCGGGAAAAAAGTAAAAGAAACTTCAAAAGGTCTAATAAAATTTGCACAGTTATGTACTCGTTGGCACAGTGCATTCATTTTTTTAGGTGCACTCAGTTTAATGAGTCTGCTGCTGCCCATTTAATCTTTACCATCTTTAACTTTTGAACCTGTTATTAATTCTTCACTCCTTCTGCATTTAAACATATGTACCCACACACTCAGGCTACATAGATGTTAGAGATGAGTTTTTCAATGAAGCGAGAAGTGAGTGAGTTCTTGCAGATCAAAGAAAAAAAATAATTTATAACCTATCTATAACAACTTTGAATTTGGATTTCATTGAAGAAATGTATTGCTTATTATTCTTGGTTGGAAAACACTTTCTAAGAAGACAGTGAAATAAAATGTGAACATTGCCTAAGTAGTCCCTAAAATAAATTATAAAGTGTATGGGTTGCAGAATATAACGAGGGCAAGTACCTGTTCACCTTATCTAGTCATCATCTAGTGACCACCAGTGTCTAAAGCTGCTGCTGTCTCATGAGGTCAGTGACACGTACCTGAAATCAGTTAAATGTTTGTCAGCACATTGTGGTGTTCCCAAAAACTATTGCACAACCAGCACCTGTTATTCTTTTATAGGCCAAAAGTGTGTTCTGCTTCCTGTAGTACCTTGAGAGCCAACATCAGCTTTCATTCTTCCTGTCGCGATGTTTTCATCTGTGCAGGAACTGTTTTAGCTGTGCGTATCCCTCCTGTGCACCATCAATGCCACAACTGCAAGAGATGCTGTAGGGAAATACAGAAATGAAAACAATGGAAGGCTTTGATAACTGGAAGTTTGTAAATGGAATCTTTAATTTCAGTCCCTTTTTTTATTTTAATGCAGCAAAGTGGATTGGAGCAGAACAGACCAATCATTATTTAAAAGCAACTTGCAACACAAACTGTTTTTTCTTCATGCACTTAAAACCACTTGCACAAGATCTCTGTTTTGGGGAAAGGAGTTATCAAAATGTATTTAAAATTAAACTTTCTGGAGCATAGGCATCTTTGAAATGGGAATACTAATGGATTTCTAGAGCATCCATTTACATCACAATTAAATTAGATACCTATTGATCACAGTCTCCCTATGGCAGAAATTCCCGTTGATTTCTGGAGGTTGCTTAGGCTGCACTCCCATATCTACCTGGGACTTTCTCCACCATTTCTTTCTAGGGCATAAAATCCAACAGGAAATGCATCTGTTTAGGGAAAAGGTGACAATTGTAAATAAGAATATGGTTATTGTTCAGGATGTCTACAACTGTAATAGTTATCTGTGATACTCAGCTAGAAGTGTAAAATGTTCATTTAAAAGTCAATAGCAAGGAATCTGACTAAGAAATTGATTTTGAATTTTTTTTTTAATTTAGCAGAATTATCAAATACCTAGTGTAAATTATGCATTTTTTTTTTAACAAACAGGCTTGTGGCACCTTCAGGAAACACATCTATGTGAGAGGTGTCTGGTTGTAATAATGCCTCAGGACAGAAGGAGACGTTTTAAAATTTCTATAGGAAAACAATATACTCAGGGGAGTGGGAGGAACAACATTGTCCCAGCACACTCATTGGTGGTGGCACACTGTGCTAGCCCTTTTTTGGTTACACTTTATGAAATATATGACTCAGAATTAAAAATATTGTTATCTTAACAAAACCAATCTTTAGCTGTGTTGGAGAGCATTTACAGTTGCAGATCTTTTAACTGAAGCTGTTAAGTAAAATATGTCAAATGAATGAATAAAGATGCTTGTTTTTGAAAAAGCAGCTCAAATGAGAAGTAACCTATTATATTTAAAATATATTATGGGGGTTTTTGACAAAATGTCATAAAATAAACATGTATTGTGCTCAGTGAAATTTCTGAATTCCGAAAATTTAATCACACGTTCATTCTTACAGACGGTCTCTCCTACAGATCTGTGAAACAGAAAAAACCACAAACCCATGCCACCAGCATGTTTGTCTATGTCTCCAGCAGTATCAAATAATATATTTTATGTTTGTGGTGATTTCTTTTCACAGGTTCCCTTCAGTCATATATTCCTTTAGTCTTTGTATATTGGACACTTTAATGTCACTCACTGTAGCTTAGAGCAAATATTTGCGAGCTTTGGAATGAATTCTGCCTCATAACTGAGGGTTTAACTCCCAGCTTGTTGTCAGTGTCAAGTTTTGTTGCACTGGTGCTGTGCCAAAACAGTGGTCAGACACAGGTTTTGCCAAGTGATGGTTAAAGCACTTGCTGGAACCATGAAAAATGTGGCCTACACCAAAACTTTGGAGATATGATGTGGCTGCTTCCTTGTATCATTAACTCAGGGCCCTTGTTCTTGTACCTTAATTCTTTCTGCCTGATAGATTCCATGGGGTATCCACCTGCACGTGGAACCTGAATGACTTCTTTGGCTGTTGACAGAATTTAGGCTACAAAGCATGTACAGAAAGAAATATTAATTGTATAGATATGATTTAATAACATTGAGTGAGGTTTAGATTAAACCCAAGAGGCTTTTTCTGTACTAGACATAATGTAACTACAGTAGGAATAATTTCAGCAAACCATTTGAAAGCAATTATTTTTATAACTCTGCTTTGTCCCATAGGAAAAAAATAAATCAATTATGCAGTTCCCATCTGAATTACTTTTTAGTATTTAGTCAACAGTTGGCTATATATGTATGAACAGAAGATATATGGGGTTTTTCCATAGCTCTGAATATTGTACTTAATTTCTTTCTACAAAATTAAAATTCTAATAGCAAATTTTGCCCTAGAAAGTAGATGTACATCCAGCACAGGAGGTGATGGCACAAAGTTTAGGATATTTTCCCCAAGACTTATGGGTTGATATTTTCAAGCTGAGTCATAATATGCCTTGTGAAATCTTTCGGCTGCCCAAAAGGTCTGTTTCTCACCTTGCCACCAGTGCATATAAATTCATTAATCTGGAAGATGACAAATTTTCAATATATTATGCTCTTTGAACCTGCTGACCTGCAGTCATAATACATACACAAAAGGCAGGTGCTCTTTCCCTTCAATGTGCTGGCAAAAGCCAGAGGGGGAAATAGTGTATTTTATAGAAAAGCAATAATTCTAGCTGGGCAGATTGTCAGTAGCTTGACTGCTTTCTGGAAACACTAAGAAATGGTTCCCTACACAATTTGGAGTTTGAGGTGTATGTTCTTAAATATTTCTCCACTAACCCTCAGATGTGCAACTGTATTGCTACTTTAGTTGTGCTTACTTACACATGTATGGGGTAGTTCACTGAAATTCCACTCCTGCTGTCAGACAAAGGTCCATAGTTCTTTTATCAAAGTGCTAATCTTAGAATGGCAGTGTCACAGAGAAGAACAAAATTAAGGAAGGCAGCAACCTGTTTGACCCACTGACACACAACCACATTCATAGAGAGTATTACAAGAGACATAATAATTATGTTATTGCCAGTGGGAGTAGAGCTTTTGTGGCAGATAGGATCCTATTGTAATCCTTCCTTAATTTTTTATACATATCCAAATAATTTTCAGTGAGAGTTCTGATAAGTTAAAGTAGGAAGCAATTAAACATCATCTTCTCCTTTTCCTTCCAGCTTAGACTGTGATATTTTATTTCTCAAGTGGTATTTTACTATAGAGAAAAATATGATTGACTCACTACCTCACTAGTGTTTTGCAATGGAATTAACCAAACTCTGTTTCCCATATTCTGTATTCTCTTGGTAAGAGGATGGTAGAAGACCTGAGGGAGAAGGAAAAAGGGTTTAAACTGAAACAAAACACAAAAAAAAAAAAAAAAAAAAGGTGGGGGGGGACCCCCAAACAAAACCTCCAAATCTCCAGTTCTAACAGCAGTAATCTCTGTAGATTTCTTTCTTTTTACATGTATATATATATAGTTTTTGTAAATATTACAGTAATGGTAATGGAAAGTTTCCTGATCCTGTCACTAAGATTACCAGCTTTGCCTAAGAGTAAATTTCATTGTGAGGTGAACTTACATTGCTCCTATTAATAGGTCTGGTTGCAATTGTGTGATGTGGTCTCCTGAGCTGTGACCTTGCTGCTTCACAATAAGTTTCCCTGCTGAAGAAGTCTCATTTGAGCTGGACTCACTAAAGTACCATGTTCTTAATTATCATAAAGGCACTTGGTGTTTCAGTTGGTGAGCAGCAAATTCCAGAGTGGAAGACCTGCTGGAGGTGCTTTGGTTCTGTTTAAGTGCTGAATTACAGAATGCTGCAGGAAAACTTCGGTAGAGACATCTCTGAATAGTATGTAATTTGGCTTTAAATATCAAATTCATCAAGCTTTCAAACCCCTAAATAAGATTTCTTTCAAATTCGGGACCTTACTAAATTCACAGAAGTAAATTTAGAAGCTAAGCTGTAATTGCATCTGAGCAGCCCACGGCCAGAAAAAGATTTTTGAGAAGTGCTTTGTATGAGAAGCCTATTAAAGGGGAGCCTAAGCGGTTTATCTGATTGTGACTAATGCGGAATAAACAAGCGAAGGTGGTGTTGAAAGTGCTGCTGTGCCTGAATGAGAGGGGGGAAAGAACCTTATAGCAATTCATGTGCGGCTATGCATGCTTTGTTATTCACAGCTGGCTGAAAAATATGAGGAATTTGAAATAGACTTGATGCAATTTCATGCTGCTAACACATGATACCTTTTTAGACAGCAGGTAGGGGAATGTTGGGATGTATTTTCAGTTTCTGAATGGCACAGCTTCTGCAGGTAGTCAGCAGCTGGCTTCTTATTTCTGTGAGCACCTGTGCTCAGATGAAGGGTCTGTACTTTATAGCCAGGACAGTGCACATCTGGATTAGAAGTGATTATAGAGCTGTAAATAGATCATAATCTAAGGAAATGGAAGCAAAAAAGTGTTTGAATGTGTGATTCTTGAGTGAGGCATTGCTGAGTAAGGCTGCATTCTTGGGGAGGAAGTTGCTGGATGAGTACAGTTGGAAGGGGTGGATAAGAACACCTGATTTGTGTATGTGTCATGGGGTGCAGGGCTGGGATCTGCAGCTGCTGCCAGCCATAAATAACACATAATAAATACTGAGCATCACCTTCCCCCTTCTCTAGCACCAGCCATGGCTGGGTGTTGTCAGTACTTGAGAAATGCAGGTTTGGGAATCCCTGAAACAATCAATATCCAACCTTGGCTCTGTGTATTCTGTTTGAAAAAAAACAAACAGAGCAACTGGCACTACCAGATTATTTTCCACGGTTCATGCTTTTTAATGTCTGTTCTTGTGTTGGAGCTTTCTCCTTGAATTCCTGCTTTTTTCCTGATGTCTTCAGTTCAAACACACCAGTGTGCCCACTCCTGGATGTGGTGTTAGTCGCTTGGGAAGTGGTGCTTTTCTCTCTCCCAGTTAGCTCCTGCTCTGGTATTGCCATGTAGTTCTATCTTTAGAGGTAGCATCTATTATTTTCTTTATCTCACTCCATAAAGAAGCTTAATTGTTTTGTTTCAGCCTTTTTATTTAGCCTGACTGATGAGCATACTAAGTACTCTGCAGCCTCAAGGCCTGTGATTGCCCATAGATCAAAGACACTTATGGTGCCGCTAACGCTTTCCAGAAGAGGTTGTTTGGTTGGCTGTGCTCTGATGCTGCTTAGCAGGGAGATGTGGAGCACACCAGCACGGTGGGGGGCTTGGCAGACCCCCTGTGTCCCTCAAACCACAGTGTTTGGGAGGGGTTGCACTGCATCACCCGGCCTGCCTTTCAGTGGGTGGTAAAGCCCAAAGCAATCCCCGTCTCTGGGTGCTCGCATTTTGTGCTGCTCCTACAGATAAACAGGGATGGCTGTTGCATCCCATCACATAACCTGTCAAAATCACAATAGAAACAAATTTCTGCACTTGTTGTAACTGGAAATAAATTGTATTACAGATAAATTATATTGCTTTTTCTGAGGAGTATTGTCCATGGGGTATTCTTTGTGCATCAGTGATTTCTGTGGTCCTTTCCATAATAATTCAGATGTAGGAATGTGGATCTAGGTAACTTTTAATTTGGATAAAAATAGCAGGGACATGTCCAACTAGGAAAAGAAAAAATGCATTTCCTTGCTACTCAAGATTTTCTGTTGTGGCTGAAACAAATCAGAGAGCTCTATCAAAATTAAAACATGTCTGCGTAGCTCTAACTCAGTGGTGCTATCTAGAAAGCTTTGGGGGTTTCAAAAAAAACCTAACCAAACAAAAAACAAACAAACAGAAACCCCAACCAAACATGGGGAAAAAAACCCCCAAATCTGCCACTGGAAAGCACCCTGAGCAGCATTGTTGGAAAGAGGCTGAAAAGAGTGAGGCATAATCTCAGCCAGTAAACTTGTAACTCAGTTTAGAGGTTTCACTAAGGCTATTTGAGAAAACTGGTCATTTTTTTTCTAGAAAGAAATTGATTTTTAATCTGGCCAGAACTGTTTGGATGTGGTAATGATTCAAAATGGATAATAATGCGAGGAATAAAAGGAAGAAAGCTTGCAAATAGCTCAGATAAGTCAAATGTATCAAAAACCCCCGTTCCCTTATTTTCCTGCCAGGTACATGAGAAGCATTAATGTGGCAAATCCTTTTTTCTTTTTTTCAAGTGGATATATTAAAAGGCCTTCAGTTGGAGAAATAGAACCTGTAAGGAATTAAACACAATAGAATGTGGAATATACAAAACATATAGGACATAATCACCAAAATTATAGAACACCAGAGTAACATCTGAATTATCTGGGTAGAAGTAGACAGTACCTAGAATTTTAGCTGAGAAATGGGTTACTTAAGAAAATGCATGTTAATGTAAACATTTTTGTCTTGTCTGGTGCATCAGAAGAATCATCCAATGCAATGCAATATCCTCTTTCTGACTAGATGTCTTATTTGGTTTTTCTCCACTGGTAAAAATGTATGTGGCCACATTTGAGTTGTAGAATGAGAAACCTGCTGTCGTTTGAGGACTGTAAGTGCAGGCTTATGTTTCAATCGAAGGTTAGTGCGAATATTCTAAATGGGATTTCAATAAAGGAAAAGGGGATAATGAGAAACTGACTCCTTCCTGTCATGAAGAGGTGTATTTTATGCTGCTGATAGAAACCTGCAAATTTATCAGTAGCACATACATTTTGGAAATGTGGACATAACCAATCTAAATTTTGCATATGCAAAGTTTATTCACCAGCACATTTTCTTCTAGATAGATATTCAGTGTATATATATGTGCTTACCTCTGTGTAAGGATGTAGCTCAGGGATGGAAATTCCAGCAGGGATATCAGACATTATATTACAAAAGTTCTTTTTTTCAAGAGCAGTATAAATGGCTTATCTTATTCAAAACAAATCATTAAATCTTTTCTGGATTGCATGGCATGGTTATTTTTATTCTCTTCCTTCCTTTCTGCCATCTGTCTATAAACCTATTGATTGTCCTAGTATTCTCTGGTTTTGCTGCTGATGCAGTGTATCAGTTTCCTTTTTATTACAGGGACTTTTTCCCCCTGATCTTTGGAGGACATTTATGTAAACTGAACCAAAGATTACTTATAATGGTGATGTAAGCAAGCATTGATCCAACATTGACTATAATCAAGAGGAATAAATCACACCTTAGAAAAAAGGGATGGGGTCAATAGTTTTGAAACATTTGTTTATTTCATATACTTTTGATACATTCAAGTCTGGTTAATTTTTTCCCCTGTGTTATTATTGTGCTTACCAGAAATGATCTTGACAGGCTTTAAAAGAATCTTATCAAAGGCCTATTGAATATTTTTCAAGGGTTAGCTGGAATATTCTACTCTACAGATGCAGGTAGTTAACAGCCTCCTGGATAGGTTGTGCAGCTCCTGTCAGGCTGATTAAAAAGATGTGTTGGGTCAGGTTCTTCATGTCTCAGTCTTACAGTTCTATAGGCGTGGAATAAAAGCAACCAGTTTTTGTGAGGCTTGTTTCCAGATTCCTTTTAAAGTCACTTAGCAAGCTGTGTTCTTTGAAGAACATGGCAAATAGGAGTTGATCCTAAAAGGTTCAAATTATAATGGAGGCAATAAATCATGTCTCTGAACAGAAGAGCTGTGTTCAATATATTTATCCTTAAAAAGACTTCATAGAAATTCAACTGTGTAAGTCTAGCAAATTAGTCTGTAAATATTACTGTTGCTTCTTGAAACTACCTTTGCTTAGGTGGAAGATTTCTTTCTGAAGTGTTTTGTATTTTTTTTGTACACAAATTTTACATAAAGGGAGTTTTCTCATGTGATTTATCCTGTTACCTGAAGGATAAAAGTACAGACAATAACTTTGAAGAAGTGCAAATAAATTACATTTTTAAGTGCAGAATACCCTTTCCTGTGTTTTCAAATCACACTTGTCTTAGCACTTAATAAGTTGATTTCTTCTTAAAGACAGAAATCACTGATTTTCTCTCTTTCTAGTACTTTCATGGAACTCTGGCAGGATGACTTGTTTCTGACAAAGGATATGTTCTGATCTTAGGGTCTGCTGGTTCAGTCTACTGGGCCACACTTTGTGGCAAACTTTCTTCTCAGGCATGGTGTTATGGAGGCCAGCGTTCCAGTGCTGGAGCCAATCCTGTGTCACAGTGAACCAAAAAAGTGTAAATGGGTTAAAAAAATTTTGAAAAATTGGTATGGGGTGGGTAGTACAACTCAATAGTGCCTAAATTTCTTGCTGCAAGTCAGAAAGTTATATTAGACTACAATCATCATGTATATCTTATAATAATTCTCTTAGTATATGCTGCTAGACCCTTTCTGACACAGTTCTGAAATAGAACAATCTGGTGTTACATTGTCACGAGCATCTCTGATCAGTATTTTGATTCAACTTCCATGATTTACTATTTTCTAATTTCATAAAACTAAAACTGGGAAGGAAAAGTCTTTGGCAATCACCAGAATTAATAAAGCTCTTGCAGAACTTCTGACAGTTCTTTCACTGTTCTTTCCCAGAAATGTAGATTTCTTAAAATCAAGTCTGTGCTGCAAGAATTATATATTGGTTCTGGTAGAGATAGAGTTCTAAATCCTCAGTCTCAACAGATTCTCTGATGGATAGAAATGAGCCTGCATCTCACACACCCATGGAGTCTGCCTCTGGGTCTTTCCTTCTTTCACGCACGGGTTCTGCTTCTACTGGTCCTGAGTTCATCCTGGTGTGGTACGAGGGATCCTTGTGAGACTGGGGGAGAGTTTCACATCCAGATTTCTCTTTATTGTAATCATTAGACACTTGCTGTTTTGTTAACAACTTGCTGAACTGCCACCCTTCACTGACTGTGGGGAAGACAAAGCTTGCATTTTACCTTCCTCACTTAATATGATTGGATTCATCAAAGATGTGGCCATTAAACCTGAGTGAATGTGTATTCACAGATTGCCATGAAGGGACCTGTTGGAAAAATATTAAATATTAGTCCTTCTCAAACTGGATATGGAGAATTTGGACAAAATGTGCCTAAGTTCTGTATTTTTGGAAGACTCAACAGCTTAATGTAAAACAAAGTTTTCCGAGGTTTTGAATTGTGGAATTGAATCATTTGGTCCCATAACAGGTTTCTTAGCTAGGAGTTTAACTAGATGACTGGAATTACTATTCAGACTGGGATTTTCCAGAAGAGCCTCAGGAAGTTTAAACAGATGCTCAAAAAATATTTTAGACCTTCAAGGCTGGCAGGCTGCCTCAGGCTGGTGCCCCATGCTCTGAGCTGCCCCTTGCTTCAGGGACATGCTGGGTGTACAGAGGGTACCTGGGGGTGTTACGTGTACTTCTATGTGTAGATGTTGCCTCATAACTTTAAAAAAAATTCCCCACACAAACAAAAACACTATTCTGATTTCAATAATAAAAGAAATAATGTGGGGGTTTGGGCTTTTAAATCACTTAAGGCCAGCTTAAGTCCTTTCTAGAACATTTTTCTTTCTGAACAAACAAAGCTAAGGAAGATTGTGTCAGATATTTTGAGACTGCAGTTTTCTTGTAAAGAGTGTTAATGTGCAAGTAGCTTTTGGAGAAAGTTCCTTTTTTTTCTTAATTTTTAATTTATTTTAAGCTCGGGAAATCAGGCCCTTTTGAAAGGTGGCTGTTTGGAATGTTCTGTAGTCAAATCTTGTTTCTTTCCCTGTCATAATAGCAATCTCATTTTTAGAGATACCACCTCTTCCTCCAGCCAGCTGGTGCAAGCACAAATGTTCTGTGAAAAGCTCACACCTTGCAGTGGCTCTCTCAATGGATGCTTTGGTTTCCCACTGGGAGGGAGGAAACATCAACTTCGGTCTTCTTACCTGACTTGTCCTTGGTAATGAGTTCTCCTCAGAAGAAGGAGGACTTTGCTCCTCAGCTAAGGAAAATAATAAGGTGGCTTTGTCATGATGGCTGAATGGCTCTGTAGTTTGCTGCTTCAACCTCTGGAAAGAAAAAGCAGCAGCTGGTGTTTTCTTCCAGTGCAGGAGTGTGGGGAGGGTTTGTGGAGTGGCTTTTAGACCATCAGCTCTCTCTCTACTTTGGTGTAAGTGTAAATGAGAGGGAAGCCCTGGCACTGAGCAAGGGAACGCTCTGGTTTGCATCCTGGGGCCATGTGGCGAGAGGAAGCCTGGATGTGAACATATTTAAGGTAACAGTGGTGGTAAGAAGACAAAATAACTGAAGGAACTGATGAGGGGGGAGAGGGAGGGAGAAAAAGGTATAGAAGGGTAGACTCGCAGAGTAGATGAGAGACTGGAGGAGTATTAAGAATAATCTAGAATGAAATGATTAGTGAAAATAGAGAGGGTCTATAAGCTTATGGAAAAACAGGGTTAGGTTCATTTTGTTCCTGTACTTTTCCTTCAGAAAAAGAATTTAAACAAGAAAGAAAATGTAGGGGGTAGGCAAGAAGAAACAAAAGGAGGAAAGGCATCTTAGATTAAATGCATAATAAAATAATTAACGTAGGAAGTGTGAAAACAGATGACCATAGGAAATATTTCCTTTTCCAGTTTAAAAAGGATATGCATAGGGATGAAATTTTACATGGTATGCAAAAGTCAATAAAGTTTTGGGTGTTCTGTCTGTTTCTCTTTACAGATTTTATTTCATTTTTTGATGAATATTTTTCCAACGTATACACCCTGCCTTCAGTTTTTGGAAAACTATTTTATGAAATGCAGAAAATATTAAAATGCACCTGATTATCCATCTCTAGGCCTGTCTTTGTGTTTAATATTTGGGATAGCAACAAACTGATTTCCTCTTGTTAACACACAGGCTGGCCGCCGGTATTGCAAATACATTTTATGGCATTTGATTCACTAAAGTTATGACATACTCTGTCTTTACAAGGTCACACGTCAGTTCATATTGTGATATTGTGTCCTCAGTAAGGGTTCATGCTTTGAACACACACTGTGAAATCACCTGCTACACTCAGTGGATGGGAGCTCATTGGAAAGTTGGCTTTGTAGATGGATAGTCCACATGGATCTAATGTGGGGCATTGTCTACAGCTCTGGGAATTAACTGAAACCTGGGGTAGAGTGAATTCCTGCCACATGTGCCATTGCTAGTCTGGTGCTGTTCTCCTTATGACTTGCACTATTAAATTATTTCATACTTCTCTTCCAAAAAAGTTCATAAGTTAATAAGTTATAGATAATAAGGCAAAGCTGCCTGCTGTAGCAAGAATCTCCCTAAAATATAAAAATGTGGGTATGTGTAAAAATGGAATGCATCCCAATTCTTTTTCAAATGAAGATGTGAATGAGCTTGACTTTGCTTTATATACTTAATTTTAAATATATGGTTTTGTTTGGTTTGTAACTTACCATGAGACACTGATACCTGCAGCTATGAATTTTTCATAATAATCCATATCAACTTCTCCTAACTATTTGAGATCAGTAAGAAGATATTAGAGAGACTATATCTAAAATCTTCATTGACTATAAAAAGTCTTTTAAAAATGTAGGAACTCAGATCAGTTCAGTCATTTAAGTAAGTTTTTTTCTGGAATACTGCTTAGCAAAATAGAAAATGTTCCTCAGTAAAGATCTCTTCAGTGACTATGGAGACCTGAATCCCCCTGGCTCTAGTTCAAATAACTACTCATATTCCCCATCCAGTTAACAGCTAGGAATTTGTTACAGGGAGAAGCACGAAATAAAAAATGCTAGTAAATAACACTGCAAAGAGCTTTGCATGGGCACACTTCAGTGGTTTTGATTTGGTAAACAGCACAATGATATCAAATTGAACTACTTAATCATTAAATAAAGAGATGTGACCTATACAAGGTAATTCTAATTAAAATCCAGTGTCTGTGCACTGCAATTTATCGCATCCATTGCAAGCTTTTTGCTTTCAAAACTAATTAGAGTGCTACAAAGAGAACGTGTTTTAATATTGGGGACCTCATATCCATAAATTTGTGGTACCTAATGCCTGTTTCATCCTCATGTCTTGTCTAATTTATCCTCAAAAAGTGTATTTGCTTTGTGGCTTGCCCCTAATCCTTCACAATGACTTTACCCTCCCTTACCTGCTGCATACCTTAGTTGTGCTGGGTTCAGAATATCGTCTTCAAGTATGTTTTGTTTTTCAGGGTTTTCTGGGGGGATTTTTTTGTTGTTTTTTTGTCTGTGTGTGTTTGGTTGTTTAGTTTGTGGGGGTTTTTTTAATAATGTGGGTATATTAATTAAATGTTTCTTGGCTTACCCTAAAACATTTGAGGTCTTGTGCTCTCGTTGATGAAGTAATAGCAGCTGATCTTGTTCATCATGTGTTTGCTTTGGAGTTTGAAATCTGGATAAAAAAAGACATTTAATCAACAACTAACCTTATTTTTATCTCAGTAATGGTGTATTTTCAGAAACATTGATATGCTAATGTGTGGCATACATTTAATAATGGACATGATAATATCTAAGTGCTTTAAAGGAAATACTTAACAATAAAATGAAAAATACTATAAGCGGTGTGGTGTGTGTGGCCAGTGAATGCAGTTGGCGAATGCATGTGCAAGGCTTAAGGATAAAACAGTGTATTTTGGGGTTTAGCTTAGAGAAAGGAGAAGCTTTGTCCTTGAAAAGAAATATCTACTATCTATTGTTCATTTTGATTTTATGAGGCCAAAAACATTGTGAATGTGGTAAACAGCTGTTGGTATTTGCTTCTTTAAAGTAATTTCTAGAAGTTACTAACAAATTACTGCCTTATTTAATTTTTTTATTTGGCGTATGCACAGTGCTTTTCTTTAAGCGTCCTTTTATGTACTTCCCTCACAGCTACCACCAGAGACAGACTTTCCTGGACACTTGCAGTTCTTTTTTGAATTCTCGTAATCCTTGAGGATGCTAGAAATGAGGCTTTCTTCCTTTAAGTATATAGCATATGTATGCTATGATAGTAATTTAAATAAGTCAGTATTTTTTCCCAGAGATGAAGTGTTTAAGCACAGGTTCATTTCTGTCTAAACGTGATTGAAGCCAGGTTTTTTGCAAGTGCTTGACATGGACCTGTTTTGAAATCGCTGGAACCGGTAATGCTGGTCTGTGTAATGGCTCTCACCTCAAAACCCCCAGAAAGAAGCTTTGGTATCCATCTCGACACTTCCAGCTGCAGGCAGTGTCCACCTGTAATTGTACCTGGAGATAAATAAAACCACTGTAGGGACGTGATTTGGTTCCAAGCACTGAGAACTCTGCAGTCTCAGAGGTGCTTCACTTCATATGCTTTGGGAGCAAATTAATTTTCCATTTCTCTTTCTTTGTAACAGCTGGTTTAAAAATCTGGATTCGTATGTCCATTTATTTTTAATGGTTTCTTAAAAAGATAAACAATTTATATTTTCTGGAAATCCCACCCTATTGGATTTCACTGCCAGCAAAAGTGTCCTAATGCCAAGTAGTAAAATTTGGCTTAGAATTGAATTTCCAGTGCTTATTTCTCAAGGATTTCTGTAAAAGAGTCTTAAAGTATGAAATTATAAGATGACATCAAATTACTTCTAGTGCAGTTGTTTTTATTAACACAATTCTATTTTCTGAATTTCCCTTATCTGATTTTTAATGTGTTAGCTCAAAATCATATTTGTCTCTGTCAGACAACACTGGAATATAATTACTATTTCAAGCGTAGTCCAGTTTTGCACGCTGGTTTTTCCTTTTTTTATTTAATTAAAGTGAGCAATACAAGAGATTACTGGAAAGAGATTAAAATGAAAGATTTGCTGCTTTTTGGGATTTTGTTGTCATAGAACAAGTCTCCAGCCTACTCCTTAATCATGAGGAGATGCTGTTTATTCAGATTTGGATATAAATCCGTGTGAAATTCTCATACTAGTAAAAGTGAAGCTGTTTCATAGTTCCAGCACAAAGTAATTTCTGATCCAAGTGAAAAGATCCTCAAAAAGCAGAACTCAGTTTAGAGTTCTGTAACTTGGGAGCAGCAGAGCAGGGTGGAAAAAATGCTATTTTTTTATTTCTTATTTATTTAGTGTTTGGGGTTGGTTTTCTTCAAATTTATGATCTGTGCTCTTCTTCAGAAGTACTTGAAATTTCTGAAAATTGTTCAATTTCTGGGTCAGTTTGATATTTTTGAGAACCTGGTATAACACTGGAAGGACCTCCTGGTTATTTGGCTGAATTTTGCTGTTGTAAATAAATCGTGCCATATTATCCATTTTATAAACCAATGATTATGTGGACATCTTTAGCTTTGGAGTGAAGCCTTGGTTAACTTCAATTGCTAATCATTCCTCCTGTAAAGCAGCCTCACTCTGTTCCATTTTTCCTCTCCTCTACTTCCAGGACAAGAAAAAACTGGTCACCAGATCTAATCCTTTCTTTTTTTTGTAGGGAATTATCATCCTGAGTGGATGGGAGCTTTGTTTTTTCTGAAATAGTTGTGGGTGTCACCCAGTCATTGATACAGAGCTGTGGAGGGAATGAGGATAAAAGGAGCGGATTATGATAAGATTGTACAAAGCTATCTAAATCTGTTCCAAACCTCAATGAATAAAGCAAGTGTGAAAGATAACTCTGAGAACACTAAATAGGCTGCATACTAGAAAACTTTGACAAACATTATTCAAATTTGTATTTCAAGTTCCCTGTCAAGGGAGAAATGACAGAGGATGCATGAGAAGCAGGAGGAATACTGAAGTCTCATTCTTGTTTCTCTAAATTTTACTGTACCTCTGAAAGGAGGAAGTATAAAATATCAGCAATCAAATGAATATTGAACTTTGCTAGCAAGATAGATTTGATGTTTTCCATGAACAGACATCTTGTTTGACTGGAAAATACCTTGTCTCCAATTTCTTTTCTAATGTGTTGGTTTCTTGCTGTCAAAAAATGCTGTTGCGTTTCTGGTATTTCAGCATCAATCTCGTGCTATCACAAAGCTGGTGCTGTTGGCTGTCAGGCCCGCACAGTCTCAATTGGCAGAATTTTCTGTCTTCAGCAGGATTAGACAGAAATATGTCTCATTCACATGATGCTCCAGCCTTAGGCTGCACCAGCCCTGGGAAACTTGAGCACATTAGCTTCAAAGAAACTGTCTGCAACCCCTTCTGACAGCATATTTTACAAAGTACCCTCCAATCCATTCCTCAAGCTGTTTTCTCTGTCTCTTTAATATTTACTCTTTGTATTGTATTAATACTTTACCACTTGTCTCTGGCAGTTCTGTAATAGAAAGTGTTAGACCATTCCTTTTATAAGTTTACCTTAGTTATGTGCTAATATATTTCCAGTGCAAAAGGGTCCTATACTTGGAGCAGAAGAAATACATAAATGACATGACAAGACAGTGCTCATTAAAGACTGTCCCCAAATTCCTACTGTGTCCTGCTATGAATAGTTTTCTTCAAAACAGCTTTTATGCTCCATGGGTTTATTTGGTGGAGAGAAGAAACAATGTGAGTATATCATCTGAGAAGCTCTTTTCATCAGCTTATTTTGGCCTCACTTCTATTATTGCAATCTTAAAAACAACATAACTTCAAAACATAGCTATCTTCATGACTCTGTGCACATGTAATCATGCTTGTGTTATGGATACCTACACACACTTATAACTGCACATATATAACCTCAAATGAATGTTTTATTTTTTAGGAAATAGCGTCCCACTGAGCAGCCCTAGTTTGCCTGTAAAATATTAGGCTATAAGTTGTGTTTATTCTCTTTGGGCTAAGCTATGTCATTCTTCAAATAGCCTGGTGCTATATATTATAGCACTTAGTGCCTGTGTAAGCTACTTGTTATCAGAGAACGCAGCTTATAAATTGCATGATCTTAGTAACATAGTCTGCCTTGCATTTTATGTCACTTCAATTCATACATACCTCAGCAACAGTATATCCCACCCAGGCCATGATAACTAAATACAACTGCAAAACTTGAAGTTAATATTGCCCCAAAAAGTTGGTATTTAGGTATTGACAAGTTTTCTTACTTTTCTGATGCACTGGAGAGATGAGATCTGCCCTTCCCTGTGAGAGAGCTACTGGTTTTGTTGCTCTATGTAGGGCAGGCAGGGATACAGGAAATATGACTGTGAAAGCATTATGATGTCTTGAAATTCCCAATTTTAGCTGCCTCTGTTTTGACAGTGTAGAAATGATTGTACAGACATGTGCTGTCCATTTCTGCTGTGAATGCTCTGACTGAGGAAAGCAAAGAAAAAAGTGTCCATCCAAGGGGAATATATTCAAATTGTAAACCAGCCAAGAACCAGACACAGGCCTCCCTACAAAACTTTTCGACATAAAATACAGACAAGTTTGTGTAGAGTCAGGTATTGCCATGAGTACTCGCACACCTTTTTTTTCCATTGGCCTTGGAAGAGGTCAGCAGAACACAAAGGTGTTACCATGCATGTGGAGAGAAACCTCTGTGACTGACTGCTGCAATGCTTTGGAAGCTGTTCTTTTGCTACCATACCATATTAGTGGAGCTGCCTGATACTGCACTGGACTTTCTCACGTCTCTACCAACAGCACAGCCGCAAAAAAGAGCCAAAGAGACTTCTTCAGCTTCAGGCCTGTTCAGCAGTTTTGTGGACAAGAAGGAATGATCTTTCTTTCTTGGCTTTCTGTTGCTGTTGAGGTTTCTTTGAAAAATAGAGAGCCCCTAAATATTTGACTTCTCTGAAATAGTTCCTATTATCCATAAAATTTCTTGTTCAGAGCGGACATGAAGTTACAAAGGACCACGTAACAGTTTGCAAATGTGTCATTTCAACACTGATATAATCTTTGCCTAACAAGCAGATTTCTATGGCTAAAATCTTACAAATCCAATCAAAAAAATGGGCATTATAGAGCATGAACAGAAAGTAATTATTTTGGAAAACTTTAACTCTTGGAGAACAATACACAGTGAATGTGTCCAGGTTACTTGAAGCTTGAATGATAATTCTGACGAAAGTTTGTGGTATCTTTTGTTTTGTTTTGTGGTGTTTGGGGTTTTTTAACATACTGGGTTAACAGAGAGCATCTGCAAACTTTTCTATTCAAAAAAATTGTATCTTTTTCTGAGATGAGCTTTGCAAGTCATCCCTGCCCATTCAGGCTCTGTTCAGACTTTGCAGCTAATATGCAGCAGCTCAGGACAGACTATGACTTTCTGAACAACTGCAAGATTTAAATAGTTTCAGTCGTGCTGGGCTTGATTTGAGGGCAGGAAGCTTTGCTGCTGTTCTGTTGTCAGTGCTAAATAGCAAGTCTAAAGGAGGATGTACCTGCCAGATTTTAATGCAGAGAGAATACAGAAATTGCACAGGGGCTGATGGTGTTTGCTAAGTTGAAATGTGTAGTATCAAAGGAGTCAAACTGTGGGATGGGGAGAAGCTAGAAACCTGCTAAGATGGAAGGAAAAAAAGATACACATGGTGGGGAAGTGGAGGCAAGAAAGTCCGATATAGCTTTTGGAATACTGATTCAGAACCAGCGCTGGTGTTTTAGCAACACGAGGAGAGATTGTTTTGGCCTGAAGACGTTTTGTGAGCTGGAAGAACTGTGTATATGGGGGCTTTATCACTGCAAAGGGAAGCTTAGCTGCTGTATGTCTATAATACATTTTATATGAAGGTGTGGATATCCTTGGGAGTTTCACAATATGGGAACTGGATGCTCAGTTACTTATTCTACAGGCTGTCATTAATGAGGAGGTGTGGCTTTAACGCAAGGTCTTTCATACATAGTAATTAAGCTATTTTCCTACTGATATCTGTCCTTTATTCTTTAGCTTCTGTGAATAATCTTGTTTTCCCAGTGCTTGTCTGGAGCCCTCTGTGTGCTGGATGGTTTGCCATTTCCAGGGTGTAGATTAGTCAGTCAGTAGCTGCAAGCCGGAGATGAGCCTACCTGCTTTCCCATCTGTGGGAACACTAATTAGAGTTTTCTTTCTCTTTCAGGCACAGTTTTTTTCCTAAAACTTGCAGGAACTTAATTATCTCTGAGAATTTTTCTGTCCCCTGCCCTGTGTCAATTGGATAAAATTAAACAGCAGAATTTCTCAGTTATTAAGGTAAAAACAGTAGAACAGGCAGTGCAGTCACATAAGTTTAATTGCCCTAGGAATCAGGACTAAAAAGATTATTTATATTATGGCAGCACGTCATTGATAGAGCTGCACTGAGACATCCATTCTGGTCACAGGAATTTTTGCCATCTGTCAAGTGTGCATTTTCATAATACAATGGGACAAAGATCAGATTCTTCCCATAATCAACAGCAGTGATACAGCTGCATACACTGGCAAGAAGATAGATAGGATGGAGCAGAGATGCTGCTCAACTGTTCGTTCTCTCTGACTTCACTGGGTTATTTTTAAAATATCCTTTCACTTAAAGTTACATAAAGAGGATGGGTTTGAATGGCTTCTTCTTTTACTTAACCTTCATAAAGGTACTAAGCAATGAGGTTTGCCTAAATGTCTGTTCTGTGCTGTTCTGAAAATGAGCTGTTACAATGTTAACTAGACCTTCATTTGTCCTTTTTCATATGTTAACATCCATAATGTTCTGATTTTGTGACTACAGTATAGTTCTCTAGGGAGTAATTTGCCCCAGTTAGACCATCTGAAAACAGTTACTTCATGTTCATTATCCCTCAGTAATTCAGCTATTCCTGCAGTAATTAATACTATTTTAATTAAAGTTTCAGATATATCTCCCTGTATGTACTTAGGCATAACCTAAAGGTATCCCAAAATTTTTATGTTCCCCGGTTTTTATTGCAACTTTCCCCATGAATGTCCCTGATTACTAAAACAGTGAAATAATGAAACTGAAGCTGCACAACTGAAGGGCTCATTATTGTTTATTGCACAGGGTAGAGTGTGTGCCTAGGACCACTCAGGCCACATATTTTTCTCTCCAACTTAACCTCTAAACTGCAGTTAATATCAAATTCTGTACATCTGCTGGTACGGGTTTTGGTTGTTGATGTTGGGGCTTTTGCTCCCTTTTTCTTTTTAATTCTGCCAGCACTTTCTATTATAAAAGTTTGTACGAAAAACCCAGGAAAACCTTAGAGCAAGAAGTGTGCAGTGCAATAAAATAAACCTTTTTCTCAGCATGAAGTTGAAGCTACTCTTTCAGGCTGCAGCTAAACAAGCACTTAAACGAGTGTTTAAATATTTGAATTAAGTGTATACCTATGGCTAGACCTTTGCTTTGCGTGCCTAAATGGATAAGAAAAAAAGTTCGATTTTTGTTTCTGATTATAATACAGAAGTGCATGATTTCTGACAACTTCAACATTCTGCTATATGAAATTCACTTAACTTGAAACATCTATAAATTATCATCAGGGTAAGAGTTTTCTCTCCTACATAAGGACATGTTCTCTCTTCTGAGGCATGTCTTCGCAATAGTAGAGCTGCTTCTGGTGCAAGAAAGATGTTGAGCATGTTTTCTTTATGCTGGTGGGGAACTGGACTTAGTAGAACAGAAGAAAGAAAACACTTGACAGCTATTAAAAATGTTGTCTATTGCTGCTATTGTAGGACAATATCAGAAAGTATTTGGATTGTTGTGACATCATTAAGCTTCAGAAAGTGATTCTGCTCTACAAACCATTTCTGTGGTTTGGAAGGAAATAGCAAAGTTTTACATTAGGGCAAAACTTTGAAAAGTTTTTTGTTGATGGTTTTTGTGGGTTTTTTTAACTTTTCCTCCACCATAAAAATCTCTCAATATCAAGCTTGAATCTGAAATTTAAGATGGGTTCTTCCTGGCACATATTTTATGAACAATGAAACTTCTGTAATCAGAGTTTGAAAGTAAAAGCATGAAAACATGCAGCAGTTTTAAATACAGTGTCTCTGGGGAAAACAGAAGATAACTGATGGTTGAAGGTTTGAACCAGCTGCCTTCTGGAGTCCAGGAGGGTATAGGATTTGCTGATGCTTCTGTACATTGATGGTTTTGTCATTTAATTCCCAGTTCAAGACTGTGAATACTTGTAACTGATAGACATGCTATTCTCTCTGCCTCCATTTACTTTGCTCCTGAAGGAAAATTATAACACCGGGATGTGTCCTTTGCCCTCTACTTCCTTCTGGCTTGACATGTGTGGCGAGATTTCTCACCTCTTCTAACTATCTGAAACTCAAATTTTCACTTATAAAACACAGACTCTACAGAAGAAGAGCAGCTAAAGGCACAGGGGTGGATGATTTCAGCACAAGAGAGAGCTGAGGGGGTGGCTGAGCTGCCTGTCCTTACCTCTAAAGCACCACATCATCAAGCTCTTTCTCTAGCAGCTGTTGCTTTTCCAAAAGCTCACCCAAGCACGACTTGTCTGGATATGTCCTCCCTTCATCCTTTCCCCAAACCCAGGGACCCTTGAAGCAGCCTTGGGCTGTTCCTGCTGCTGAGCAGACTGGCTGAGGCTGGGGCAGGGCAGTGTGGGGGGGCTGAGTGCTGCCCAGGCCTTGCGAGGCTCTTGGCCAGGGCACCTGTGCCTTGCCAAGGTGCTCCAGGCAATCGTGTGCGATGGTCTCTCCCAGCTCTGCTGTTCCCTCAGCTGGAGCTGCAGCCTGGCCCAGCTCCTGCTCCCACCTAGAAGAGTGAGTCCTTCTCTTGGTCCTTTCCCTCGCTCTCTTCAGTCTAGCAACGCGCTGCCACAAAGGGTGAGCGTGGGCTCCTTTGCAAGGAGAGCAAAGGGTTATCATTTGTAGCTTACACCTGAAGATCAAAGAGAAGATTGTCATATTTGATCAGAAAAAGAGTGGTTTAAACCAGCAGAAGAGTCATGGGAATGGCCAGCAATGGGGGACGGTTAAGGGAGGATGTCCGTGATAGAAAAATCTGGGAAAAGATGGGTCTTGTGGAGGAAGAACCAGCCAGGGAGATATACCTCTACCAGCAGGTATATAAATATATATACTCTTCTGAGTCATGTCCCACCCAGAGTCCTTGAAACAACACTGCCTTATACAAATTCCTTTAACTCATTTCTTTGCTTAAGAGTCAATCCGAACCCAGAACTTTGTGTCATCTCCCATTCAAACCTTACACCTACAGGGCAGAAAGCTTTGACATGACTTTGCTGACCAGTGTTGTAGCAGCCTACAAATACACCATGCCCAGGTGGCAGTCACCGCTGGCAGTGTTAGTCTTAATATTTTAAAATCATCGATCCAAGTGAAATAAAGAGAGATTTTACCATGCTGGCAAGAAAGAAAATCTTGTGTCACCCCAGCTATGGCAGTTTCAAGAATTACGGCCCAGAAATAAGTTTTCTTGTTTAAGCCTGCCTGAATAGTGCCAGCCAGTTGAGAATCAGGACTGTCAAGATATAAGCACGTACTAGTCAGTCATCTTGGTGAGAAACAAGTAGGAAGTGTAAGGGTGGCCACTCTCCCTGCCAGGATATCCAGTGTCCCTGCTTTGCCTCCACAGGGTGCTTTGCAAGCATGAACAGATATGAATGGAGTTTGCAACTTCTGACAGTCATGCCTCCTCTGGCTGTCTCATCTCCTGTGTTGGATGTAGGTCTCTGAGAGTTTCCTTTGAATCCAGTTTGTCTGCTGCTCCTGACTTGGTGTTAGTTACTCCTGCTTCTCTGGGTACCACACCATTTGTTCAGTCAATGTTATGTTGCATTTCTTCTTACTCCTTCTCCTCCTCAGCCAAGAGAATGAAACACGAGTGTTGAAGGGGAAGTCTGCAGTGGGAGATGACCTTGAGGCTCATTGTTTTTACAACAGCAGAACAGATCTTATTTGTTGTGTGCCACTGAAGTACATGAACTGTAGGCGATGAACCGGCAGTGTCCCACTTACAGCTATTGTGAGCAGTGCAAGCTTGTGTTCCTGT
Source organism: Oriolus oriolus (assembly GCA_013400235.1). Lineage (NCBI taxonomy): Eukaryota > Metazoa > Chordata > Aves > Passeriformes > Corvidae > Oriolus > Oriolus oriolus. The sequence goes on from VXBT01013163.1 coordinate 165,802, forward strand.
AGGAGAAGTGAAAACATCAAGATAACCTGAAGAGATCTCTTCAAAATTTCCCTCTTTTCGATATTTCAGAGTTGCCTTTTAGCCCACTCTGTTTATTGCTTCAAATGCCTTGACTCATATTTGTGAGGGATGCTTTGTGCTTGGTGTGAACTACCAAACAGCCCTCTAGCTGATTTTACACTGCTGCCAGGGCAGGGAGAAAAATATTCCTTCTCAATCTTGTCAGAAATCCTATTTTGAAATATCCTTCTTTTTCTTATTAGAAATAAGGTGGAGTCACTGTTCCTGGAGGTATTTAAGAAAAGACTGGACATGGCACACGGTCTAGGTGACATGGTGGAGTCTGGTCAAACTTTGTACTTGATGATCTCAGAGGTCTTTTCCAACCGTGTAGATTCTCTGATATGATAGTCCCAAGGATGGGTTATCAGGATGACCCATCTTTTAAAATCAGTTACAGATTTTGAAACCCCCTGAAGATTCTCCCCAGGTGAGGTAAGTCCTGCAGTTCCCATCAGTTTCCCTCTTTGTACAGATTTCAGCCATTGTAGATGTTACTTAGCTGTTTCTTCACTTTGTGAGAGAGCTGCTATACTCCAAGTGCTTGAACAGCGACTGTTTGGCTCTTTCGTCGAGGTCAGTGTAACACTGCAGCTCTTGTGCACGCAGTGGCAAAAGCAATCTGCATGTAACCAAGGAGGAAGGAATGTGGGGAGTGACACTGGTTTGACGAACTTCTTGTTGACACTAATTCCCTGGATGCTCTTTGAAATAGTTTCTCTTCTATAAAAGCAGCAGTGTTGTTTTCATTAACAAACTTCCTGATGTGTCTTGCTCTGAGGGAACTTTTAGTAGCTATACATTATGTACACATGTACATGCCTGTGCATAGAAATACAGTTACTGAATTTATGGCATGAGCTATTACAGCTTTCCTTTTTAAGTGCTCACAAACGAGACTATGAAAATTTAAAAGCAGCTACAGTGAAGCTGTTGATTGACTAATATGGAATTACTCAAGCTGTGTCTAACCATCTTGATCCATACTAACAAGACCAAGATGAAAGGTTAGTTTCTGCTTTTCTAGTAAATAGCCTTGCAAATGCCTTTTTTAAATTCTGTCATGCTGAATTACATGGCTCTTATCATTTGCAGATCTTTTTTGAAAGCAGCCCCAGGTTACATGCATATTGGATTACCGTGCATCAAAGAGATTAAAATAGGTGTGCTATAAAGATAAGGACTTTTTCGTATTCTACTTGCAAAAAAAATTGTATTAAAAAGACCCTTTAGAGAAAACAAAAAATGGCTCAGAGGAGCCAAACTGAAAGAAGCAGCTCATAGAACACTGCAGAATGGCTGACAGATTCCTGACAATATCCACTGGTACTTTGTTTCCAGCTTTAATGTGTGTTTTATATCCTCGTGAAGAACCATAAAGTTGAGCATTAACATGTGAGAACAAACTGCTTACACATTATTGACTCATTTTATAGTCTTTTGGAATTGTAAAGAAAATCAGTTACTTTCCGATGGTAATTTTCTTAGGCACTCCTCACTGACAGAACCAACAGGAATCTACTGGTAATCAAGTGTAAAGTAGCAACATGTGAAATTATTTAGGAATTTTAGAGGAAGAGTTGAGGATTCCTTTTTTTATCTGGAGGTATGGAAATTTGATAGTTTCATTTGATCGCATTACCTATTAGCAATAAGTCCACAACATGAAATGGTGAGGAAATTATATGTTGTTGTTCATAAAAGCATTTCAAAGAGCTGCCTGTACACAGAAGGACCAAAACCAATTAAATCATTGAAAATGTGATTAAAATGTGAAAGAACAGTAAGTTCTCGAGGGCAATGTTTTTTGAAAATGTCATATACATGTGCCTGCCTCTTACTTGGGTTGACTGATGGAGAATCCAAGCTCTGAGAAAGGCTCTTGTGCATCACTTCATTAATTGTATTCTTGACAACTGACAGACACCTGAGGTTACTTTGAGGAGCCTTGGAGGTGCAATGTTTGGTGGAAGCGTTGGGGTATTGAGTAACTCAACTTGCAAGATAAACAATAGCAAGAAAAACAGTGTGACCTGTATCCAGTATAACCCAAACAAGGTCATCTGCAACTCATTATGTTCTCCAGATGATCTCAAACGGGCTCATTTTGGGGGGTTTCTGACTTATATAATCTGATTTTACTGAGATTTAAGTTGATTAGTAGCTATTTTTAAACCATGAACCTCCAGATGATTTGAATATTTTTATTTAGAACATTATGAGAATCAAGTGCATTAGTCTATTTTACCATTGTCATAAGCTACTAAAACAAAGCAAGCAGTATTAGAAGGGAATAAAGCCAAGATGCTAGAAGGGAAGGAGGATGGAGGTGTGGGGGTGGAGTTCGTCTGGGGAGAACTGCATATGTTATTCACCACATTTTGGGGGGAAAAAAAAGGGAATATTTTGTTTTAATACCAAAAGTGAAAAAGAGTGGGAAGCTGTACGCTCTGGTGGCCTGTTCAAGGGTGCATGGAGTGGGAGAGAAGGAACTGTCCCCATCCCTCCTGGAGAGGGTAAGAGGGGAAGGAAGAGCTCCCAACCCAATTCCTCTCGGTCAAACGTGTGGTGGAGAGAGAGAAGTGTTCTCCATCTGTCTGTGCACTGGTCTGGGAACTTTACAGGACTCTCCCCTGTTCCACCCCAGCTTTATAAGAGCATGCTGCCTGCTCCTTTCTCCCCCACCCCCGGGTCTCTGCCTATGAAGCATGCTTTGCTGTGTGGATGTATCCATGTTTTGTACCATGCTGCTTCTTGTAGGTGTTTCTGAGCACATCCTCAAGCTATAGGCTCATCCATGTAATTAAAATATCATTCAGATTGCACTTCAAGAGTAAGGAACTTACTGTGCTAGCAGTGATTAATCACTAGGAATTCCCAGTACCAATTGATCAATTCTCTGGAATCAATGGATTTACTGAAGATTAACATATTGGCTAGTCATCTTTTCTAATGTACATATAATCTCAGAAATGGTCTGTGCCTCCCACCTGTCTGACCCTATATCATCATATAGCAGAGGCAAACATAGCATTTGGCTCTTTCTTAAGACTACCATCATCATCCTCTAAGCCTACAGATGGCACCTCTGGGCCCACCTCTCAGGGACTCTATCCAGGCCAGTTGGCTCTCTGAAACCATTTCTGACAAATTTACCCTTTGCTAGGGAAGTGGCCTGTCTGTGGACAAAATTGGTGCTGGACTTTGTGCTGTTCTGCTGCTTTGGATGGGGCCGTTCCCAGAGGAATTTACAGAGGAACACCTATTTATCAGGCAAATTGAACATTCTACATGAATTACTTTGCACTCACAAGCCAAAGGTTAACACAGCTCTAACACAGAAAATACTTCAATATCTTTGCATATAACAATTTCTTGCAACCTCATCACCTGAAGTATTCACGAGATGGTTATTTTAAAATTGTTATCTAGCAGATAATAATTTTGAAATAATGGTATTATGATCACTTAATGTTGCCATCTTACTCGATGTGGCAAATTAACCTTTGCAACAATATTTGACATTAAATTTGACTCCATTTTTTTTTTTGTAAAATAAAAATGAAATTAATTTGATCAGGAGAATGAAACATTTTAAAATTCTCAAAAAAAAAAGTCATCTTCACATTGATTTTTATGGGCAAAAAGAAATCTCAGCCAGTGTAGGTGATTCTTCATGCACGGAAGTCCATGAAAATGTCAGTATACTGGTCCTGAGCTACTGTTAGATTTCATATGACTACAATGCAGTATTTTACACATGTCATGACATGAATGACATGAATGTCATTAATGTTTTCATTAAGAGCAGACTAATTATAAAAAGAATAGCAGGTGTTGTGGCTATGCTTAATGCCTAAAGTGTTACAGGTTCAGCAGTAAAAGGGAGGACCTTTGGCTCAATACTGAGGGTAAAGCTCTGCTTTGATAAATGATTATAAGCATAATGAAATTCACATTGCTTATGGCATCTGTGGTTCAGTAGCAATTTTTTAGAGCAGTATAGCAAGGGATTAAAGTAAAAGAAAGGAATTTTTATCCTATGATAATGACTCTTTAGGCTTTAATGCTTATTCCATTCAGGAAAAACATCAAGGCTGATTTTTCATCTTCACTCTTCTCAGATGACTTTTGTCTTTATATGACTGAATTACATATTCTCCTGAATAAATTCTGAATGGCTGGTTAACAGGAAAATAAAGCAAACCTGAGCATTTTATAACCTTATATTAAGGACAAATTACTAGGATTTTTTTTGTGAGTGCTGTTTGTAGCAGATTTTAAAAACCAATCGCACAGTGGAAGTGTGAAAACTTTGATTAAGAATTAATCTTTTGGAGTTCAGATGGCATTAAGTTATAACTTACTACTGAAGTAACTGGCTCAATCTAATCTTCAGAATGGTGATGGTTTTCTTTTAAACCAAGAAAAAATCTCAGTAGATAATTAATTAATGGTAGATTTTGAGCTTCTCTAATTGGAAGAGCAAGGTTAAAAGATAATTTGGAACAAAGAAAACAGCAGAACAAAATGTAGGTATTTTTCATTTAGATTTGCCTGTCATGGAAGGGATTTTCAAAAAGCCAACAGCAACAATAGAAATGGAATGTCTCAATAGGTGCAAGTAGGTGCAAGAGTTTTGATTAGCAAATAGAAATCATTGGTTTCCTCTCAGGTTTCAAATAAATGCTGCAATTACTGAACTACAAATCCAACCATGCTTTATATTTTGCTTAATTTAAAGATGTAATTCTGACAATGACTGAACAGAAACTGTAAGCTGACATCTTATCTGTGATGTGGTTTAGTAGAAGGAGAAATGCAGTACTTCAGTTCTGTGTAGCATTCAGTAATGAGCAATACCCAGGTTCCTCAGTAGGTTAAACACCATTCCGTGGTTGCTGCAGAACAAAGATATTCTGCCAGAAAATATGTTTGATTTCTCAGTCCTTAAGATTTTGTGACCGGCCTTGAAATGCCAGCACAGTTTTATGTCATAAAATGATTGTGAATTCACTGAAAGGAAGTAAATTTTAAGCTGCAGAGCTGCTGAAACATTGACACTCAAGTAAGACTTGGTCTGATGTCTGCTGAGGAGAACAAGTGTGCTTGCTGTTGGCTTCAGTGGGCATCAGATCAGCCACATTTTTCAGCCTGCCCCTATTATATGACTAGTGTAGTAGTCTGAAACCTTTCTAAATATTGATGAAATTCTGAATTGAGATTAAACGTGGGTCATAAGCTTTCTTTCTCTGTTTTTTTCTGGGGTTTTTATTGTTGGGTTTCGTTTTTTGGGGGGTAGGGTTGTTTTTTGTTTGTATGTTCGGCTTGGGTATTTTTAAGGAAAGGAACAAAATGTTACAGGGGTATTTAGAAGGAATTTTAAAGTTAAGTGAGCAGCAGCTGCCATAGTGTTAGCTGGAATAATGTGGGGAACAGGAGCAGAAAAGCAGGCAAAGTAGCACCTGCAGAGGTGCTACAAAAAGCTTGACAAGAAGAGGCAAATTGTGGGTGTCACTGGAAAATAAGAGAAAATAAACAAATGCAGGCAGAGTCATAAATGTCAAATCATCGTGATGTCACCAGGAAAAGACTTCTTTTTTTCTGTGACAACATATGGCTTTCAGGTGTCCTAGGTTTTGCCTATATCATGAACATAACATAGCAGAAAATTACTTCAACCTTACACAATAAGTAATCCAAATGAAAAGCTATTTCCCCAAGATGCTGTTAACAAGCACTCCAGGAAAATACAGCACGTGGAGGGGATGAATGTAAGTATTTAAGCCTGGAAGACCAAGTCACCGCTGTCAGCCCACCGATGTTCCTCGAAGGCTCACTCAGGCCATGACGTTACCTCCGTGCTGGACTGTGAACAGACAAACCACACAGTCACTGCGTGCTGTTCATGAAACAGCAGCATGGGGCAGGTGGAGGAGCCGTATTTTCAAGGGCTTTTAAAGTTTGCCTGAACAACAAGCTACTGATGTGAAGCTTGTCTTTCTCCAAGCGATTATTTTTGCTTTCTCTTTTCCCTTTCAAGTTAAACCTTACAACTGATGTCTGATACGCCGGAGCAATGGAATAAAACAATGGAGATAAATCACAGACTTGATTTACAGAATTGCTGAGGTTTCACTCAGACCTGATGAACTGAGGAAGACAGAAATGAGACACTGGGTCACATGGTCCAGACTGGTCTCATACCTTTGAGCAATTTGTCAGAATCCTACGTTGGTTAGAAAAGCTACACAAATATTGTTCTGACAAATGATGCTTGGTACAGGACCTTATATTGTGTTGCAGAATGCCAATATCTCTTTCTGTTCAACCTCAATCCAGTTCTAAGCAAAATGCTGCCAATACCTGTGAAAGCCTATTCCTACATGGAAACAACTACTTCTTTTATTCCCATCGATGCTTTTTAGTTCTGATGTGCTTTGGATGAACACAAACCTTAGTTTTTACGGTTTAGATTGGGTCTGTGGTGAAAAATTAATTCATTTTCATATTGGATGAAGTATTCATTGAATATTCCATGCAATACTTGATTTCCTCCCTCCCATGTGCTCCTGGAGGCTGTTGGGGTGTGAGAATGTCTGGCAAAGAGGACTGGACATAGCTTTCCTTCCAGCAGCTGAATTGGGGTGATACCATCTTCCTAGGGAGTAGAGTGTGATATTTTAAACATTCCAGAGGTGATAAGAGTTGGTTTGGGTGTTGCAATTACACACAGTTCAAACTAACCAAATGAGCATGCAGGGCTTTTTTCCACAGCTTTTGAAAGAAAACAATAGTGTGCAAATGAAATCTATCGACAACATGATTTGTTAGGCCTGAAAAGCAACAAATGAGCTATAATAACACAAAGTGCAAACCTATGCACTTAAGTGAAAACAAAAATTTCAGTACTAAGCCAGGAATTCTTCAGCTGAGAAGGCCAGAGGAACAGAAGGCCCTTGGAGCATTAATTAATTGGAGATTGGCTAGGGGCCAGCTGTAAGTTGCAACTGTGAAAAACACAGATGTACCAGCTGAACTTCTTTCAGCTGATGTAAAGACAGATCTTCTCCAGAGTAGTAGACACTCGTGTAGTTAAGCATATTTGAAAGAGATGGAACAGGTGCAACAAAGTTTTGAGACTGATGTAAATGAGGGTCTGAAGAGTCCCTGCTGGACTCCAGAAAGGAAAGGAGGGAAAAAAGAAATCTTTTTTGGATTACAAATCTGCCTGTAAGGATTTCCTCAAGCAATAGCTCAGTACTGTGCAAAAGGAACTGTCTTGTTGGGATTATAGTGTGGAAATTTGCTTCCAGCTTCTCCTGCTTGATCTAGGGTTGAGGGACTGTATCTTTTCCCATCATGTGAATTCCATCAGCCGGGAGGGGAAAGTACAGCCTCCATGTTAATATCCATGCAGTATCTGCCTTGCAGCAGCTATTTGAGATCCTTGGGGGGATATTAAATAAAACAAGAGCTGAGCATAGATCAGTGTCCAGTGATCAAACCAGAAGAATAAAAAGGCAGACAAGAAATAACTTCAGAAAACAAACAAACAAAAACCCAACCAAAAATACCCAAAGCCTACAACAGTGCTAGTGCACTGATCAGTGTACATTTACACAGGCATAAACTATTTTAAATTATGTATATGCTTACATAGTAAATGCTGTCTGAAAATGTGAATTTCCTGAGACTACCATATGAGGGAGGGCATGATAATGCCACAGTAGGAGTCTGCACTGAGCAATAGTCAAAAGTATTTCGTGTCATGTAGACATAAATTACCAGAATTTAAAAGTTTGTATCATATATACAAACAATATTTGATTTTTGCTGTAATATAAAAAATTACTTAATCTTTCCTGTAAGCAGCGTATGAAATGCCCTGTGACAGGCACACTTCAGTTTTATACCAATATTCCTGTAAGCTGTATGCAAAGTGGTAATTTCAAGCAGCTCCAAGTCAGAGATTAAATGATGTCTGGTAATTAACTACCATCTTTGTTAGACTAGCTTTAGATATATTTTTCAGAATGAGTCAAAAAGCTAGATATCTTCTCTTCCATGGTTGTGCTCAGTACGGTATCTAAACTGTTGGTGTTTGTGCTTCAGTAGAGCAAAATAGATAATTGATTTGCTGAGCTATTAAAATGCATGGATTATGCACTACAGTAGGGATAAAGATTTGCCAAGTATAGATCAAAAAAACATGTTGCCTTCAGAATCAAATATAGAATACAATGCACAGAAATAGTCTTCAGTGGAGCCAAGAATTTCAAAGATGTTGAAAGTACAGACTTCTATAAGCTACTTGGGACAAGGACCTTTTTCCCCCCATCCTTCCCTCTCATTCTTTGAGCAACCAAGTTCTGAAATTTAATTTTTAGATCAGCGGAAATCTATTATAGATGTCAAACTGTATAGGAAATTTAATCAGATAACTTTTGCAATCCTATTACAAGCTGCCCTATGCCAGATGCTGTATTTTCTCTTTGAGTGAGAAGTAGAGAATGTCCATGGTGGATGACAGACACAAAGAGAATTTCAGAGCTTGAAAGTCCCAATAGTCCTATAGCAATATTTGCAACATTCAAGTGTCTTGCACTTTAACACTCAAGTTAGTTATGGAAAATAATGGTATCACCAGAAATCTATTTGTTTTGAGTATATCCGCACGGGAAGCTGAAATTCCCTCTGAAGATGGCAATAGTAGCAAATGATGTAAAATCTCCATCTGAAAAACTCCAAGCAGGTATCTTGTTGGTCTTTGTTGCTAAGCTACTGTTAGGCCTTTACAGGACAGCAACGCTAGAGCTGGGAATATTAGAATTATACATTCCAATTTTCAGGGGAGAACAATGTTTTTCATTAATTTGGAAGTCTTATTTTAATGCAGTTGTGGAGGCACCCCACACTATAGACAGAAATTGGTATTTCTCCCACCTCCCCAAGGATGAGGTCAGCTAGGTGGCTTCAATTCAAGCACTCTCCCCCCCCAAACCTGTACAGTGATTGCTGATAGCAATAGGAGTGTGATGTTGATCGATTAAAAGCATTTCTGTTTTGTTTCATTCTGGGACACCTAAGAGGTATCTATCTAGGCATTTGTCTCTCCAGAAGCTTTATTGATATAGGGTGTTGCTCCATTTTAGTGTGTACACAGAACACTGGGTAGAGTAGATTTTGAAGATGGAGGCATTGCAAGTGCTGCCCTCAGCTATTTCATCAAACCTAAATAAACACTGATGTGGTGTCCCCTCCATGACTGGTTGCTTGCAGTCTGAATAAGGCCTGAAAGTATTGGCATGGAGAAGGCCATGATGGTAATACAGTGGTGCTTCCTGATCCTTTATTTTGAGATGGGGGGTGGGTGTGTGAGTGTGTTTCCACTTGTTCAAGAGATTTTACTTTTTTTGGTTTAGTTTTCAAATGTGTAGTAAAATTACCCCTAGGTACCCTGTGCCGTGACTCACTGGTTCCATTATAAAAGTAAAGTAAACATTTTTTTCTAAGTAAACATTTTCTGCCATATGAGGACAGCCCATGTCTTTCTCCCTACCATACAGGTTATCTTGCATTTCACATGAGGAAGGTGCTGTGCCTAGGTAGCTGCTGTGAAATAAATGTCTCGCTTCAAGTCATTCTGTACAAGTGTCCTTCCAAGGGGAAGATCAAAAATGGATGTTCTTTGTTTTCCTTTAAAATAAATTTTACCTACCTGTCCATCAAGTATCAGATTGCATCAATTTCTTTGTTTTGTGTGGTGAGGAACAGTGACTTTTATCTATAAACCCCGGTGCTCTGGGGATTCAGGTTGTTTTGATGTCTCTCATTCTCTGTCTCCCTCTTTTTTAAACAGCTTTTGTTTTATTTATGTGTGTGCACTTGGAGGCATTCTTGAAGTAGCATATCATAGATAAAATAATAAACATTTTATAGATTGATATATTAAAGCACAGTAAGTGCGTGCAAATCTAAGCTTGCTGCTTATTTTCATAATCAGTCTTGATTTCTCCACTGACCCTCATTTTCTCTCAGTAATGTGTCAAGAAGGGACAGCAATTTTTCAAACCATATGATTACTGACAAAATTACTGTCAGAATTACTAACTATAAAGGAAATATTTATATAACGGGTTGTGAAATGCTCAGTAATGCTGAGTATTGCCATGGTGTCTTGTTTGCACAGTTTTCTTTATTACCTCAGTATCTTTCCATTATTAGCATTCTTTATATACACTATCTTTATGCTCTTTATTTATAGTTAAATCAGAATATTCTTATGAAGCCCAAGTTATTCTGAGATTATAGTCTCTGTCAATGGTGACTTTTTATTTCTTCTTTTGTCTTGATCTTTTTGAACAGTACAATTGAAATTACCCTCTCTAATTCTGGCACAATAAATCATGAGAGTTCAAATTACCTAAGGTCAAAAACCTTTTTCCAGGAGGACTTGCATACCAAATGTATCAAGAAACATGTTGTAACTCTTAAAAGGCAAAGTGATGAATAAGTTATCAAAGGAAGTTTTAACAGAAGTGGAAGTAATGTATATCCCAAAGGAAGCTATTATGAGCCCATTAATATCACAAGCCAAAGTTTTACTCACTGAATATAATCTAAATTGCATTGAACTCCCCAACCATCAAGGGCAATACTCACTTGCTGTGGTCTTGTGGTTGATTCATTCCTTTGATTTCTTCAAATATCTTTCTTCCTCCCCTCTTTGTTTACATGAACAGTTCACATTCAATTAAATAAACCACAGTGATTTGGAAAGTCATTGTTCAAAACAGGGCGATGTTCCTTGTTGCTTGTGAATAACAGAGGAAATTTCCTTGATCGTCCACACATGATGCCTCCAAACCTTAGGGCACTGGGACTTGAGCCATGCAGTGCTCTGTGTGCAGTGTTCCTTTAGACCCTCTGAGCACGTCAGGTTTTGGATGCACAGAAGGCTGGGAGCATCATGGCCAGTGCACTGCTGAAGCAAGAGCTGCTCAGCTCTGCTGGAGTCGGTGTCCTCAAGCTGAAGGTGTGCTTGGGCAGTCTGGGAAAAATGCCCAAAGGACCTCACCTACACATGAGCAAGAAATGGTGGTTAAGGGGTGGTTTCTCTGTTGTGCAAACCATCTGTAAATGCTGAGTACTAAGGTGCTGTGGGTGCCAAAGTGTCCTTGTCAGGCAGAAGAGGAAGCCTGGTTTGTGTATGCCGGGGCTGGTGTGGCTCTGTGTGTCTGTGCCCTCTGCAGAAGCCTCTCCTGAAGGAGCACGTGTCTCTGTGCCGGGGCTGGTGTGGCTCTGTGTGTCTGTGCCCTCTGCAGAAGCCTCTCCTGAAGGAGCACGTGTCTCTGTGCCGGGGCTGGTGTGGCTCTGTGTGTCTGTGCCCTCTGCAGAAGCCTCTCCTGAAGGAGCACGTGTCTCTGTGCACGTCTGGGGGGAGGCTGACCCCAGCTGAAGGTGCAGCCTGAACCAGCAGTGGCACCTCTTTCTGGGCAATGGCCGGGCCAGGGGCAGTGGCCAAGAGCACCATTCTCTGCACAGGCTCCCAGCTCAAGGACCTGCATGTGCAGCATCTCCAGAGATGCTGGTAGGGCAGTGGTGCTCTTACCCTGCTTTGTCAGCCAGGGCTGCCTGGTTGAGCGTGGCTGAAGCGGGTAGTGCTGGGTGGCACAGCTGGCCCGAGCCCTCACCCTGCATGTGCTGCACATGCATCACCCCGTGGTCAGTAATGCAGCCTCACCACTGGCCCTGTGCTGTCACTTCATCTGTCATTCCCCACAAAACGTCCCTGCAGGTGATGGCTGTGGCCTGCTGTACTGCAGCTAGATGATGTCATGGCTGAGTGTGGCTCCATTGCTGCTCTTCCCTTTCCCCTTCCCCCACCTTCCCAGTGCATAGTGGCACAGGGCTGTTTTCTCAGGAGCTGCCTCACTTGAGCACAGCCCCGTGCTGGGGCTGGCCCAGCCCTGCTCCAGGTGGGTTTATGGCACATGGCCTTTCTTTCTCATCCTTTTTGGTAGAGAGGTTAGCTCATCCTCAAGACTCAAATGCATCCCCAGAATAGATATTGTGCTGCAGATAACTACTAACAGCATGGATTTAACCTCGAAATAGATAACTGTCTGTTCTCACAAAACCACAAAAAGGCATGCTGTTTCAGGACAAGATTTCTTTTTATTTGGGAGAATGAGACATAGTTCTGGTATATTTAAGGAAAATTTCTAGGTCAAAGAAAAAGAAGTTTGTCTTTGGACTGAACTGTCTCCAGAAGGTGGTAGAACAGGGGCAGGACCGCAGGCCTGCACTTCCCCCTGCCAGGGGGTTAAAAGTTCTGGCACTTTGCACAAATTTGCTTCTAAAGCAGATCTCCTGTAGTCTTCTCACACAGGCATTTATTTTGCAAAAGAAAAGAATATTAGGTAATTCGAGCATGTTAAAATTCCTCATGGCACGTGAATGTATTTTTTCAGTTATTTCTTATTTATATGCCGCTTGTTTGTGTGCACTTTGTGTGCTGAGCAGTGAGCAAGCTCTGCAAGGCACACCAGCTACTGAGGGTGGCTAGTCCTTGCTGAGTCACAGAATGGGCTCACTGAGGGAGAGTCGCAGAGTTCAGCACTCCCCATTTGATCAGTACCAAATATCTTTCGCTCACAACTTGTCTTTTATAAAAAAGGATGAGCATGGACTAAATATGAAGCAAAGAAATTTGAACCTTCATGCTTTGCTCAGGCCAGCTCCCAGCACCCAGGAGGTATCTTGGGGTAGTAGATAATGATCACTGAATGGTGGTATCTCTTAGCAGGGAAGCAAGTTTATGCCATTTCTCATCAGTGAGGGAAGGTCTTTTCTTTCTTCATCATACAGAGACAAATATAAGCTATATATTTTATGTTTCTAGTATTTTAACCAACCCTATCTGAAATATTTATTAGTGTCTAAATTACATTTTGGTTGGCCATTAGCTCCACTTCCCCTTTCCTGCTCACCAAATTAAAACATTATCCTAAGATACACAAGAAAAAATCAATTAAATAGGATGAACTCTCAGATAATCCCACCCCTACAATGGAAAGAACAAAGCTGAGTACTGAGACAGTTTTGTAACAATTAGCTTCAGTCAGACAAAAGCTTCTGAAGGATTCTACTTCTTTATTTATTCTTTCTGTTATGGCTTTTTAGAGTGGTGCATTCAACAATTGATTGTACAGTACATACCAAATAGCTAAGCATTCCTAGTAGGTACTTATTAAGTATGCCCTTCACATTTTCTGGCAGCTTCAGTTCTATGACTTATTTTATCATGAGCTTCCACTTTGATGGCCTTTAAACTATCTATCCACGGCTGTTAAAATGACTGCAAAGTTTGAAATCCTTTCCTGGCACAACTTAATTCTATAGCCCAATTAAATCAGATGGCGTGAGCTGTTTCTCGAGCCTTTTTGCTTGTATCTCTTATTGCTCTATCATCAGTCTTTCAAATCCTAGAGTTTGAGGATTGCTGAAGTTTCTCTTTCCTTTGTTATTATGGAATGCAGATGAAGCCACTTTGTTATGAAAGTGTTTTTGATAAGCACTTAATGGTTAAAAGACTTAAAAGAGAGTTTTTAATTTGTTCATGCAAAACAGTGAATGTATTTTGGAATATGCATCAGATTCTTATGAGCATGGCTAGATTAGATTAACATATCCTGCTGGGTCAGGTATGGACTCTGAAATGCCTGTTTATACTTGCTGTTGCTTTTCCAGAGAGAATCCTGTGCATAGTTTTTGTTTGCTGTGTGTCTGTGTAGGGTAAGAGTGTCCAGTGTGACATTATTCTCTGTATTGTTATTGTAGAAGGTGACATACCTCTCTCTAGTTTCCATTAAAATGGTCATGCTAAGCAGAGTGACCATCTCCCTGTGCTTCAGGGGCATCCTGACTCCTTTTCTCGTTTGATTCCTGTATGGGAATCTGCTCCTGCCTGCGGCTGGAAGCAGCAAGCCAGGTCTGCCCACGAGTGACAGTTCTGCATTTCAGATCTCCAGCCATGTGACCCCAGGGAGGCAGGAGGAGATGCAGTTATTTAGTTTGTTAGTTATACTGAGGAAGTGTGAAAGCAGGTTAACTTTTGCCATTCACTTCACAGCAGGGAGCAACATCTGTGCCTCCATCATGTTCTTCTGGTCCACCTCCTGTCTTAAGTACCTCCAAGCTGACTGGTGTTCTGAAGGGTTTCTGAGCCACAGGTTTGATTAAATCAGTATTTGATCTAGACAGTAGGAGAAATAACTTTGATGTAATTTTGAGAACTTTTCTTACTACGTTTTGATAACCTCAAGCAATACATATTTCAGTACTAAGAGAAGTTGCAGATGTATATGACAGTTCTGAGAAGACATCAATCCAAGATTGCCATTGACTCTTTTTTTCCCTCCAAGAGGTGGGTAGTGACATCAGGTTAACTTATAGCAGCCGAAAAAGGAGCTAGTGTCAGAGCCAAAGTATCATTATTAATAATCCCAGGTTCTCATACATTTAATTGGAGCACATCTTTTTCTTGTTCAGTCTTTAGTGCTAGAGAAAATAATTAACTGAATACTTGTTTTCCTTGATTGTGTTTGAGTATCATCTCAGATTATAAAACTTTAAACTCTTCAGGAGTTATGATGTATTTCTCTGTTCAACCATCAGGAGCTGTGGAGTTTTTAATTGACGATATTGGACAGAATCACAGTGCCAAAGAGAGATTTGAGGGATGTCACCCTTCACTAGTATTTTTTTATTAGTTCAGTTTGTAATGTGTAACACTTATTTGAAGAACTGCTAATGAAATACAAGTGTGGAGGCCAGATTGTAGCCTTATTCTCCCTCTGAGTTCACGACATTCAGAGGAATCAGGATGTGTTTGTGTTTCTATGTTTCCAGACTTGAATTCATATCAGATAAACCATTTAGAAGTCAACCCACTTTACATAACAAACAAAACTTTTCTGAAATAAAAACTGCCTTATGCTAAAAGCTTTGTTCTTTTTCTTTTTGGTAAAATGAAGTTAAAATTATTTATGATCAGGACTCTTTATAAAAGGTGACTCAGAACAGGAGCAGAACATTTGGAATAGCAGAGGATGTATCTGTAGTTTTAAATGTAAAGTATATTTTATAACTAAAAGCAGAGAAGCCTAGAGGAGGAAAAATACTAGTTATTTAAAAATTATCAAATAATCATAGTTTGAAACCTCTGCATGCTTAGGATTTTCAGATAGAAAGGGTTTGTGGAGTTTTTCATTAAAACACAAGGAACTTTTGTGTATTCTGCCACTTAGCATTAATCAGGGATGCCCAAATAATTCTCCTATTGTATTGAGAGAATCTCATGGAGTATAAACCACCAATTACATTTTTATACAAGTGGAAATGCAAAAAAATCTTTTTACAGACCTGAACATTTAAAGTGAGAATGCTGCATTAGGTGTTTATGGTGCATAGCCAATAATGCAATTTAAGGTACAGTTTTCTCATGATCCAAAAAGCTGGTGATATATGGCTTTTTTTTTTGTTGTTATTCCAATTGTAAGTAAATACAATATTATATATGCTAGAAATAAACACTAGTCATTTATGAAATTATCTAGTTGCAAATTAGTTTGTTGTGTACTTAATACATTTTAAGAACAAGTACATAAATTCTGTGAGTAAATGAAGCAAAGCAATTTTATTGGCTCCTTAAGGCTGATACAAGCCACTGGAAATAGTGAAGTCTTGTCTTTGGTCATGCTTTGTGCAAATAAATGTATAAAACATCATCTTCTACATATGTATGAGTAACACAGTGCAGCACTTGATAGGATGATGAACATAAAGATGTCAAAGAACAGCTAAGTCTAACAGAGAAGAATAACTAAAAATTACAAGAAAGTGTTAGTGCCAAAAATACAACTTGGGGCTTCTTTGGGTTTTTAAAGAGAGTTTCTAATGTTCCACTGAACACTTGTGCAAAAAGGCACCAATTAATGCACAAGTCTGGCAAGTGCCTTATCTATCCTAACTCTTGACTGCTTCCCTGCCAGGCTCTTGGGGCACAGTGCCGTACATGTCTCATCTTTGCCCTGCTGAGCACCTTCCTGCCTTCCACTCCAGATGTACGTGGTGATGTTACGAAACAGAGAGCTATTATTTATGCAACAGTAAATCTGGAGGCTTGCACTAAGTTCAAGGCCCACGGTCTCGGGCAGGTCTGGGCGTACAATGGGGATGTTGAACGTGATGTGGTGCAGTCCTACATAGAGGGACCTTAGAAGCATTTTTACCACAGGTTTGCCAGGTATTTCAGTTCCATAACCATATCTTGTTGCATAGAAGCCTGTTCACAAAGAAATTATGATGTTACTTTAAAAGTATTAGGGCAGTTAATCTATTAGAAGTTTGGTTGTAGTTAAATTACTATTCATCTAAAATGTATATATATTTTTTCTTCCTGGTTTAATTAAAAGCCTGCTATGCAGGACTGCTAGTTACCCTACAATTAAATTCCTTTCAGTTTGATCTCTCTCATTTGGGGACTTCTTATCCAAATTCCAGATTTCTGTATGCCTTCAGAATACATTTAGTACTAAATATAGAACAGGGTCATGATCAGACTTGGCTAGTCTTTAACATTTTCAAAAAGATTTTTCAGAAGGCTGGAATTGTTAGATGTAGCTTGATAATTCTGCTTTTTCTCTGAGATGAATAAAGCTAGCTCTTAAAAAGTATGACACAATCTAATCTTTTGATGCTCCTTAACTCCAAAGAAAATGAAATCTTTCCGGAGGGAGGTCCAAAGAAACTCCAGAAAGAATTTGGAAGACCTTTGAAAATGATAACCAGCTGGTCGTGAAGCAGCAGGCTGCTACTACATGAAAGTGCTGCAAAGCTAATAATAACCTGGAAATAATGGCTAGTGAGCTTATGCTTTCAGAATATCTGGCTGAGTACATCCCCCTCATCTGAAACCCAAGTATTTCAGCTCAGAGACCACCTGTGCAAATCATCTGGAATGGGAGGTATAGCGACACACCATGTAAAGTGTTCCTCACACTAAATAACCCCAGCTACCTTATTTTTGGATAAATGGCTTTTGACATACAGTATATGTCTATATTATTCTTGTTTAAAAAGAGCTCTATGCATACACACAGAAAGTTATTTCTCTCTTTTCTCTAAAAGATGGAAAGATATATAGCTTATAAAATGACATTTTGACTGAGTATGCTTAGAAAATTAAATGCTTTATTTAAATATCTGCTGTAGTGGTACTTTGGCTCAGATGGGACACACACATATGGGAAGATGTATTTAAGACCTCAAAGCTGACATCAGTGCTGAATAATTCAATCTTTGTTGCATTACCCATGTGAAATAGGTTACTGCTAAATGCTGTTCCATAGACTAGCTCTTCCAGCTTTGGAGAGCCTTAGGTTATGTGTGCACTATGTAACATTAATACTGTGGAGACAAAAAGATCTGCCTTGAATTAGGTCAGAAAGCTGTATGGTACAGACGTTATTAGGTCTTACCTATCCAGTACAGAATATTAATAAATATCCCAGAAGGAGGGAGCTGCTTCCATTTTCAATGAGTCCCTTTTACTATAAAACAAGTTTATCCTCTTTGCACAGTGCTCAGATGTATCACATAGCTCAATACACCTGTAATACCCATGCTTGTTAGTTTGCCCCAGTGGTGACTTAACAAACACAAAGGAAAACCCAGAGTAATTAATGCAAACGGAGTTGGCTTTACTGTGCATCTTTGCAAAGGATGCATTGTGATGCTTAATTTCTCTGATTGCACTGGTATCTCCCACTCTGTACTGAAGTGCACGAGCGCCTGGCCTGTCACTGTTGAAGGGGTGTGTTTGCCAGGGAGGGGAAGGCTAATCTGGAAAGCTCGGGACTTGTTTTTCCTTGCCGAGCAGCCAGTCAGTGGTATGGAGGCATTCTTTTGGATGGATATATTGCCTCTAATGTGTACTTTGGGCTGTCTTCTGAAGAGGGTGCCTCAGTTTGAAACTAGTGGTACTGGGCGACGTGTCAGAAATGAGCCTCTCGCCAGATCCTCGGCAAGGTCTCATCCCACTGCTGTCCCCAGGAAACAGGAGGGGATGAGAGAGCAATCAGTTACAATTTACAGCTCTGCTGCCAGCATAAGCTGTGTTATATGGGTGCTTTGAATGACGGGCAATGTCCTTGTAAAGGGGCCAGAACTCTTGGCTTCAACATCTCAGCTCTTTCACTGTATAAACGGTGCTACAAAAGCTGCTGGGCTGAGTGCTTGAAAACTAAACAGGTATTTTGGTAAATTTAAGTTGCAAGGAGAGAAGGTTTCCTGATGTGACTACTCAGCACTGAGAAAATGTGAGCAGACTAGCATGCATTGTAAAATGCTTTGAAATAAGCAGCTGAATAATAAATGGCTGAGGCACTGAAGAGACAAAGGAGAAGGGGAAAAAAAGAGAGAATGAGCAACTGAATAATAAGTAAGAAATATAAGGGATCTAAAGGGGGAAAAAAGCGAACACAAGCAAAGATAAATGCATTTGTGAACCAAAGAGTGCAGAAAGAAGAGTGAGAACTAATTTCTCACAGAGGTAGAGTCTGTCAGAGCCATAATTTCAAACCAAGGTACCCGGAATTTGACATCTAAACCTAAATGTTAACTCTAAAATCAGTGGTCTGGTTTCAGAAGCAATACAGGCCTCGCTGGTGTAAATTGATACAGCACTGATGTCAGGGGAGACCTTATTTCTCCTTACTACTACCTGCGAGAAAGTTATAGCAAGGTGGCAATTGGGCTCTTCTTCTACGAAACTAGCAACAGGACGAGGAAATGGCCTCAAGCTGTGCCAGGGGAGGCTCAGGTTGGATATCAGGAGAAGTTCTTCACTGGAAAGTTGGTTAATCATCGGAATGGGCTGCCCAGGGGGGTGGTGGGGGCACCATCCCTGGAAGCATTTGAGAAACAACTGGACCACAGTGCCATGGGCCAGCTGACAAAGTGGCATTCTCTCAGGGGTTAGACTCGATGATCTTGGAGGTCTTTTCCAAACTTAATTATTCTATGATTTTGGTAAACAAATAGATCTGTGTGTTTGAAAGAAAATGAAAATATGTAAAGCAATTCAACCACTCAAGTGAAAGTTGACAGTTTGGAACAGGAACATGAGGGTTGTTTTGTTAACTTTAAATGGCCTCTTACTTCCAAAGGCTTTATCCTTTCTTTTGAAAGGCAAAATAGTAATACCTCCTTTTATAATATATTATCTGTAAATATAAGGTAGATTTTTTAGAGATATTGAATACCTCTGAAATCCATCACTATTGAATTAGAAGAGCTAAAAGTAATCAGTATAAGGATCACTGATCTTGCTTTCAGAATAGTAAAAGAAAGTGTTTCCACATATGCATATTGTATAAATTGTCAATCTTACTAGGGGAACTAAAACACGGTGGGAAATATATTTAGTCACTGTGCAAATACTCCAGCAGGAGGAATACAGAATTGTTTTAAGAAATGTTTATTTCTTCACTCATTAATATGAGACAAAACATTAATTGAGGTTTCACTAAATTGAACTCAGTTTTGCCACGTGTGTTTTCTATATTTACAAATGTGCAAGCAGAAATATAAGACGGATGTGGCAGTAAGCCAGACAGGAATGAAGCTGCAAAGGAAATCTAGAAAAGCATTAGGATTAAGCAGCTTTAATTATAGCACTATTTGCTTTGTTCCACTAGGATCCTTAATCAAAACAAAACGCTTTTTTCCCTTGATCCTTCATTGTTATTGCATGCACACATACATGTGCAACAGTTAATTAGTGTAAAAGCGCGGAGCTCGTTTACTCCCAGTCTAATCTTTGATTGTGATTAATGAAGAATAAAAAATAATGTGCCTGTTAAAGTAGGAAACATCTTTATATATTTAAAGCAAAATCAAAGTTGCATGTATGTGCTTTACAGCACATCTTCAATGTCTTCTCTTTGAGAAGCAGTCTCTCTGCAGCAAAGTTCTTTACCAGCTTGGAATGTACTGTGGCAACAAAAGCTTGAAAGAAATGCTTCTGGACTTCAGTAGGGCTTTTGATACTCTATCACCTGGGAAATCATGTGTGTGGAATAAAATGGGGACCAGGAGGAAAAACCTAATGTGACTGAAGAGCTGCTTGGAGAGGAGATGATGAGGTATATGGAGGAGTACTTACCAAAGTGGATGAGTTCCCTAAAGATCTGTATTGGAGTGGTCCACAGAAGTAATAAAATGGTATGGTGATGAATCTTCCTGGGGGAAAATAGCAAGCTGGAGGGCTTTATTGGGATATTATACATGAAAAAAACAAATTGTTTTGTTTAATGAAATTATAAAAGGAAACTGTAATAACACTAGTTATTAATGCACGTTCGAGGATTAATCACAAGCTCTTCAACTGTGCAACAAACAGTTTTACAAACTGGAGGTTCTCATTGTTTGATGATGAACAGCTCATCTGAATGAATATTTATGCATCCCAGATGACTGGGAATCATGAGTGTGCCAAGGGCTTGAACGAACACACTGTGGCCTAATTGTGTGTCTGACAATCTGGTTTGAGTAGGTGTGAATGGAACTAAAACTGTCCATGTCCAAAGCACCAGTAAGTTCTTACGTGAAATACCATATTTAGTTCTTGAAAACTGACTTCAGGCTGGAGTGGAGAGGAGCTGTGCTGTCTGACAGTGGTTGCAGGAATACTGGCAGCAGCTTGCACGGAGTGATGGCTCCATGAGGAGCTGATGTCCACGGAGCGCAGCAGCGTGTGCAGCGCTGCCAGCTCCGTCCTGGAAGCTGTGCAGTGCCCTGTCCCAGCAGTGTTACACAGAGAGAAATGCTGCGCTCAACTTACACTTTAAGCTGTAGTGGAAAACGAAGATGTTACTGCCTAGCACGGTAACTAACTGGGTTTGTTTCTAAAATTAGCTTCTGATAGATTCTTGTACTCAGGTTTAATGTTCTGCTGCGGTGACTCAAGGGGTTCCCTTGTTTGGTTTGCTCTAGAAGGGGCTTCACTGCCCCAAAACCCAGCCCATTCCCCTGGCTGTATGGAATGGTTTTTGCAATTCTGGTGTCTGTAAAGAGGGATCAGCGAGTGAGTGTCTTTTCAGACACCATCTGTGCTCTGCTGTATGCCTCAGACGTATTCAGGTCAGTTCAATGTTTTACCTAAAGAGGGTTAAATAAAAAGAACTATTTGATATTGTATTTATATTAATGAATGGCTTGGTGCTGTATTAAACACAGACTCCTTGGGCAGCACATCTTTGTTTCAGATGATTTTTGTTGTAGTTTTAGTTAGCATTGCTTATCTGCTGGTGCAGTGCTCTTTCACCTTTCAGGATTGAATCTGTCATGCCTATTAACTGTCCCCTGGTACAGTTTTGTGTGTCATAAAGGGCCTTGAAACTGAATTTAATGTACTTGAGAATAATCTCGATTCTTTCAACCCCCTTGTGTGCAATTTAAGGAAACAATGGTATCTGTTAAAAATTTAGAGGAGAAAAGCAGTGGATTTACAATCCCTGGGAGGAGGTTGTAAACTCTTACTGGGGTGCTTATAAAAGGACATTATCACATTTGAAAAGCAGAGGCAGTAGAAAACAACTGTCAGAGCTGTAACCTTCAGGCTGCATTTTCTCCTTGAGGAAACCAGTTTTGTATAACCTATATTTTTTATGCAAGAAACTGCTTTTTCTTTCTTGGTTGACTTTTTAAAATTATCATTTCAGAAGTGGTGGTGGTGCAGTAGAGCAAATGCTAATAGCTTTGCAAATGGTAATCCTAACCCTGCACCAATTGGCACCCAGTGATACTGAGTTTTTGATGGGTAGAGAGAGAGAACTAGAAATACTTTTAACAGCATGTGAATGCTTTATGGTTTTAGGCTAGAATAGTTGAATATGAGTAAGCCTCAGCTAGTTCTGCCATGGCTGGAAGGCAACAAAATTGCATTGCATATACCCTTCCTAAGATAAATTAATTGTCAATCTTCAGCAAGTTTTTAGTGGCCTCACTTCTACCTTGCAAAAAGGGAAATCATCATAATTCCCACTTTTTTTTGTGACATTAGAAGAAAACTAAACAGGAATGAGACAGGAAGACTGAGCCATCCAGTGATGTGGCTTGTTCAGGCTGTGACTGCTGGTAACAAGGCCCAAATCAAGCACCAGAGAGGGGTGGTTGGTAGAAATATTCTGTCTACAATATGCAGACAGAACTGCTACTAATACTAATATTGATGCAAAATAGATTCTTATGAAGGACAGAAACACCACTCATCTGTGTACCTACCTGTTTCCAAATTTTAGTGGCCATTACTCTCCTTTTTGTCTGGGCACTCACTTTTAGGCATTCATGTCATTGCCTTTAATGGAGTATTTTATGCTTTGTTACCAAAATATATTGGAAAGATCTCTGACAATAAAAAGAGCATAATACTGAGGATGATCAGGTGTAATTGAAATCCATCTCTGTTACAATATTAAGAGAGGAAAGCAGTTGTAGCTTCAAACCTCTTAGGAACTTGTAGAGGTGCCTGCGATTCCAATTTAGAAAACAAAAAACGATTCAGTGAAAAATAAAACAAATTTTAAAAGTTGCTGAACTATGCTGTAACATAGTTGTAAATAACCTGAAATGTATATAGAGTTATTAACTGAAAATTAAAGAAGGCAAACATTGCCCAGTAAAAAGCATTGTTTTGCTTATAAAGACAAACAGTAAAGGGTGTCTGCCCAGCTACCTCATTATCTGCATGAGATGGCATCATTAAATTATTTGACTAAAACAGCCAATGTGACAAGAGAAAGGTTTCTCATTAGTACCTTTCTATCATATTTAGGATGAATCCTGAGATTAAAAATTCTACGTGTGAGCCAGAAAAGGATTGTACTCTCACCAGTAATTAAAATATCTCTTCAGGTTCTCTGGTCTTCTAATGGTCTAATATTGAAAATCCAGCTGTGTGAAAGGCTTGTATCACTTTGTAACTCTGACTTGAAAGAACTGAACATTTTAATGTTCAAAAATAATAGGTGTTCCCTGAAGAAGCCATTAAGTACCTTTCTTCTGCATGTTTTTTCCCCCTAGTGCTTCAGTTCTTTCTAATCCTCAATTCTGTAAAAGTTAATATTGTCTATTAGTTTAATTTATGTCAGATAAAGGGTGACTTTCTTAAAGTAAAGCCACCCAAATGTAACTGAAAGTGTTACTTCTTGGAAATACTTGAAGTTAACAACCCATCCTGCACCTGAAATGAAATGTCCTTTTCTGACACTGACAACCATTTATGTTCGTCAGAAAATTCTCATTACAAATATAGGCTACTTAAAATCAAAGTAAGTATAAATATTTAGACATCAGTAAATGTCTTGTGGTTTGTGATTGGCTTTCTGATAGAGAGAATTTACTGTGCTAGATTTATGAATTAGCAAACCTTTTTCAAGAGAATTGATCTCTCTTTTACTTTGAATTGTTTGCATAAGGATTTTAAAAAATTATTTGTTGTATTCCCCCAACTTCTTTTTGCTTGAGCAGAAGGGCAGAATCACCTCCCTCATCCTGCTAGCCCCGAGTCTTTTGCTGCAGGCCAGGATATGTTTGGCTTTCTGGGCTGCAAGAACACATTGCTGGGTCATGTTGAGCTTCTGGTGCCGCTGCTTCTTATTGCTGAGCCTCTTTGCTGCTTTGGTGTAATTCTAAGGCACAGGCTGGCACTGACTTTTCCTGGAACATGCATCCTCTACTTTCTTCATCTGTGCCATCTTCTGGAGCAAGGCCTCTGCAATACTTTCCATAATACAATTTCTATCAACCCAGAGCTGTTCAAACTATAGGAATCCATAGACTGAGACTTTTAGATTTTATGTTGATGAAATCTACTTAAAATAAAAATAGCTTCTGAAATCCTCATGTTCTTATCTGGTAGAAGCAGCAGATCAGTTTTCCAAAAAACATGAGATGCACATTAAGTTTCCTCTCTGGATATGCATGAGTAATTCCAGATGCACTGCATTTGTGCAGTAGCTGTGTAAGACAGTCTTCCAGAGAATACTGATTGCCACACCCTAGAAATGCCTTAAGGTGTGAACAGGGATAATAAGGATAAAGATGATTTCTAATAGGTATCACACCTATTATATTGTACTTGACCACTAAAGAGTTATCATAGAGAAAAGCTGGAAATAAAATTAGTAGGCCGCATGTATTTTTCTTTTTAGACAGAAAGGCTGGAAATTTTTTCTGTAGTTTTGCTTTTATTATATGGCACGGAGAGGCTCTTCAGTAAGAAAAAATGTATTATTATGCATTCAAGTATCCTTTTTGACAGTAACAGCTGAAGTTTGACATATGTGTGCTCTTGGAACATGATCATACACAGTAAGGCTCTCTGCTGGCATACCTGCAACACTTAGAGTTGCTACAAATAATTCCATTTTTCAGTATGATGAGCCCTCTATTCCGATCCTCAGAACCCTCTATTCTGAGCATTATCATACATAAAGAAGAATCAGTTTGGTTGTAAAGATGTCTGAATATCAACACAAATGCACTGTAAAAATGGTTACCCCAGATAATGAGTCAATAACAGCCTGAGCCATTTCATATCTTTATTAATATATTTCCCATTTTTAGTATATAATAAAATTGCTTTTTGAGGGACTGATATTTTCAACAAGTTCACACTCTCTATTTGTTTGAGATAGATTCAAAGTAGGACACTGACCTGGACGCCATGCCTGCAGTGATGGTCAGAATCTCAATCATGCAAATATCTTCAGATTAGTTATAAAGTGAACTGAGTGAAAATCCTGGATCTGAACTCATTATAGTTTTGAGACACTTGAAATTGAAGAGGTTTTTATTGTGCCTTTAACTTATGACTCCTGATTTTTATTTCTGTAGCATTCTTTTAATTAAAAGTCTGAATCATTCACCAGAGTGGTAAGTATCCCTTATACAAAAACAATGCACGAGTGGCTTCCTGTAGTAGGATTGATCTGGAAATATGCATCACGATCTATTCCCTTGAACTGCAGTACTTCCCGCATTTATACGAGATGTCACTAAATAGCTATCTTTGAACAACTGAAAATGCAAGCACAAGTAGATATTTCAGAGCAGAAAAGAATCAAAATGCTCCCACATATTTTAATTCATAACCTTTTTTTTTTTACAACAAGAGCTGAACTAACTGTAACCTGTGCTACTTTTGTTTGGGATTCATACCTCTGTGATAAGTATGGGTAGTGTAATTTTTTTAGGAGAAATGCAGCTTGACTGGAACAATGGCTCCTTGCTAACTTTCTGGTGAAAGGATAGGGCTGTCTTCAGATACTTCTTTAATGTTTCTACACCTGTTCAAAGGTACAACTGTGAAAGGCATTTAGCAGGAGAGAGTAACACACACTCATCAATGAGGTGACCCTTCCTCATGTCTGAGCACAGCTGCCACTGTCAGGGCCTTTTTCTATCAAAAATTACCTATCTTGTAAAGCATAACTTCTGTACTTTTTTTTCCTTTAATATGTGTATTCTTCTCTATCTGTATAGACAGTGAAAAAATAGAAGTGAACTAGAGTTGAAATCAAACTTTGACTCATTAAAAAAAAGGCTCTATTCACAGTCTCTAAAATTGTGGTTTTGTTTTCATAACCCTCAGAAAATATAGGATATTTCTTCCTTACCACTGGATTCCTTTATATACTTCACATATATCTTACTATACCTTATGGCATACCTTGACTCCCGTGGGATATTCTGGTTCAGACTGAACTTTAGTAGTCTCAGATGTCCAGAGTCGCTGTCTTTTCTATCTCCTTGTCTTTAATATCTTCCCTTGTGAGGTGCCAACTGCTCTGACTTATTTGGTTGGTTATTCTAAACACTTTTTCTTCTTTTATTCCGTTATTTTCATCACCACTGTATTATATCCCTCTAGGGAACACCTGATGCTTTCGGCACAGTGCTTTGCATGTGAATTAGACTGTTCTTTCTGTATGAATTTCTGTAATGTGTTTATTACCTCAGGATCTGGGCACCTCCCAGTGGTACGTTAAGTAACCAAATCTGTCACAGCTTATTTTCTTCCTTATACTCTCCTTAGACTTGCAGGGGAATATTTTCCTTTGGTATGGTTTTCTGTTGCTATTTTTGAAATATGAGAAGTGTTTACTTGTGCTACAGAGAGAGATGAAATAATTGTCTCTTGCACTCGGGGCAGAAGTCGAGTTCTCGGATCCCAGGGGTATTCATCCCAAAGTAAATTCCCAAATAAATAGGTGTTGCCAAGCTTTTAAAGAGGCAGAGATGTGAATTTTTTAGTAAAAGTGTAATAATTACTACTAATGCTAATATAGAAATACAGCTCTTGGCTACTCAGAGAGTGCTTTTAACCATAAAATTCGTAGATTTTACTGATGATCCTTAAGGAAGAAGAAAAGACCAAACAACTAACTTGTGATGTAGCAGTATGTCTAAAAATGTTTCCTGGATGTCAAATCTAATTTCTTTTATAAATAATATAGCCAAAGATATTGGACAGAAAAAGGGACAGGTTTTGTTTCTTAATACACATTTTTCTTTTCTTGACTTCTGTAATAAATTTAGTGGTGATTATGTTTTGTAAATGCAATTATATATACAAGTTATAGCTTATTTCCTATTGGGTTATCTTCAGATGTACTGTATTGGCTTCAATATCGTCCCACATTTATGTGAAGTGCTATTATCAAATGTGACATACTCGAAATGGGAAATGCCTATAACAAAAATACAGATGAATATTAGAAACTATTTTTATTTTTCATGAACATGATTCATTATTTGTTTTACAGATTTTTGAGTTAAGATATTATGAGGGAACCAATCGATTCATAGCTCTCAGAGGACTGAGTCAGAACTGGGTTTGCAATTGTTATCTGATAAGGACTGTTGATGCTATCATCTCTCTCCATCCCCTGAATAGTGAACATGAAGGCTCTTCCTGCTCAGCAAGGCTTATTACTGTTAGATTGGCTTCTAAACCAACCTAATGCAGGTCACAAAGTGTAGTAAATTGGCAGCTGCTCTAACTGATGAAAAAAATAATTGCAGTGTGAGGCAGGGGAAGTTCTAAACTAATTTTTCCTTAGCAGAAAATAGGTATTATCAAATGCAGAGAAAGCTATGTTAAAATAACCTTGAATTTCTGCCTTGAAGTCAAAAGCAGCTGGAATTTTCAGTCATGGTAATGGGTACATCTGAACAGTTGCATAATGAAGCTCCAACATCTGAAGAAGTTTCATGCACATCCCCCACCCAATTCAAAGGTGTTATTTTTCCAGGAAGGAACCCTGTATAGCTGGGACTTTCATTCACACCCTTCAGAGTGATGTCCTTGAGACCTTTTTAATGCTTTGATGTGGGCCGGAATGGTAAGGCTGCGTATCTGAAATTGGCACATAACGTTTAACTCTAGGAGCTCAAAATCAGGTCATTGTAATGTCAGAAGAGCTGACATTGAGATCTCAGCATTAACTATGAGTATAGGCAGGAAATGAAAAAAACTTGTCAATTTTGAATATTTTTTCTCAAATTCTAGTGTGTAAAGAAAATGCGTCAATTGCTAATTGGACAATATATACAAGTTAGAGTACAAAATATGAAGAAATAGTGAATTAATTATTCATACTTCTTTATGTCATGAAGATCAGAGCCTGTTGGTGGGAAAGTAAATGTGAATTGCGTCAGAAGGGCATAAACAAAATCACAGAATCACTTAGGTTGGAAAAGACCTCCAAGATCGAGTGCAATATTTGACTGTGCCTTGTCAACTAAACCATAGCATTAAGTGCCACGTCTGGCTGTTTCTTGAATACCTCCAGGAACAGTGACTCCATCACCTCCCTGGGCAGCCCTTTCCTTCTTCACCCTTTCAGAGAATTTCTTCCTGCTGTCCAACGCGAACTTCCCCTGGCACAGCTTGAAAGCAACCCTCTTGTCTTGTTACTGATTGCCTGGGAGAGAGGCCAACCCCCACCTGACTACAGCCTCTTTTTGGGGAGTTTCAGACAAAAAAAAGGTCTTCCCTGAGCCTCCTTTTCTTCAGGCTAAACACTCCCAGCTCCCTCAGACTCTCCTGATACGACTCACTCTCCAGGCCCTTCCCCAGTTCCATTGTCCTCTGGATGCATTCCAGCAGTTCTGAGGAGAAAAATTCCTTGGTTTCTTTCATCTCTGTGATTTTCAATGATCCAATATGAATTGTAAATACGTAGAAGATTGCCAGGCAACAAAATCTCATTGTGTATTCTTCACCAATTCTAGCGATAATGCCTTTTAAAATGCCTGCAGATTGTTTTATCACAAACTTCAGTATAATTTCCTTTCTACCAGACAGCATTTTGGTCTAGCAGAAGAAATTCCTTCAAAAACTGAGGTAAATATCTGATGCAGCTTATGGATACACCCTGAAGCAGAACATAATATTTGCATAAGAAATGACTGACTTATCACATAAATTTTCCTGTGTAATTTACTAGTTCGCCTCCAAGGGGCATGTAAACCTGAAAAAGAGAAAAGGCAAATGTAAAAGAGGTATTTCTGCTTAAGAAAGCAGTCTTATCTGAGGGCTTAGCATGTTGTATCCTGATAGGAAGGGGTTTGTCTCCCTGGGATACACGGAAAATTTTGTAGGCAACTTGTGCAACTTCTTAGTTGATGCACTGAAGATGTGTTCCCTGTATGTTATGCTGCAAAAGTGTGATATTGTTATATGTCCTCTTGCTTCTTAGAAGCTGAATTTGAACTTCAAGGACATTAAAGATGACAAGAGTCTTTCTGTACAGTTGAATTGCTGGGAACTGGTAATGGTTTATCAGAAAATTGTATCCTGTTTTAATGTAGTGTAACAAAGAAGCTATTTTTAAAAGGATGAAGAACTTATACACATGAGGTAAAAATGTGAACTGCATATAGTCATCCACATCATTCAAGGTGTATACAGCAAAAGACTGAAGGAAAGTGGTGACTGCATGATGTTGAGCATGCACGTGTATAGATTACTTGGAGCTGAAATGCAGCTCTAAATTAATAACAGCAATGAAAAGAAGTGTAAAGGGGATGGGCTGGTAGAGCTTGATACAAAACATCACCGCTTTAAATATTTACTGTTTTAAACGCTACTGGTTGGTGGCCAGGAAAATTGTAATCTTTGCACTCAGTATGTTGTATTAATCACATGGGTGGTTTGAGAGGAACATTGTTGGATGCCATGGATGAATTGGGAATGTGGTGCCTCTCCTGCTCTTGGCAAGTGAGGGGCTTTGTGCGTGTAAGCCAATGTCCCTTTGAAATCATTAAAAAAGGACATCAAGTTCAGTGGCCAGCAGATCAGATTCCTCCTCATTGACCATCAGAGATGTTTTTATCATTGATTCTCATTTGCTTCTCTCAGTCAATAAAATACACACAGCACTATCTAAAATAGCCCTCTTTGCTGAGGTCAAGTGTCGTCCACACGGCATCGAGTTCATGACATGAAAGGGTCAGAGGTGCTCAGTGGAGAAAGGCAATGATCACCTGGGATTAATTTAAGGAACCTTGAGATTACAAAGCACAAAGAAAGGTTTCCTTAGGAATTAATTTTTAAGTTCATACTTATTAAATTCAGTGGAGCAAAACCATGCTGCATCACTGATCCATTTCCCTGTGCAGTGTGCATATTTATTCCCATTAATTTAAACCACTGAAAACAAGAAATATGCTATTTCTGTAGGATTGCCTGTATTCATACACTGGAGAAAACTTATCCAACTCTCAGCATCTATTTTTTTGGCTATAATCCATTTCTGAGATGCAGGCTGTGTTTTCTCCTTAGCTGGTGTTTGTGTGGAACTCAGTGCATGAACATATAGACTCAACGCGTTCCCAGTAGAATCTTGGGTTTACCTCAACATCACAGAAAGGAAAATGTAGCTCTTCTAGTATCTTCAAAATAATATTGTCTTTGTGACTTATCACAGTCTGGGCTTGTACATCATTTGTTGTGTTCAAACCACAGTGCTCAATAAAGAGTAGTTCTGTTGAATAACTGGAAAAAGGCTTTCTGGCCAGGCTTTTGAGAGCCATGCCGTGATGGTCTCTGCTGGAAGCCATATTTTGCATAGCTTACAATAGCAGCATTTTCTGTCAGTGCCAGAACTGTTGTAGTCAGTCATCATTCATGGGAGTGTAATATCTTTGTAATGCCAAGAGGGAGAAGGACAATGACACCCGACTCTGCAATGCATGAAACATGCATATCCTAAATACGTGGGAATATCTGTGACTGCAGATGGCCATCTCCAGTTCATTTTAAATTAAGCACTTGATCATTTGTGCATCAGAATGTGTTTCACTAGACCACAACACATTAAGATAGTACAACATAATGTTCTTTCTGTCATTAGGTTGGCCATGAAATCTCAGTGCTACCAACATATATAGATGCAAAATGACCAACCAAAGGACTAGGAACAGACTTCACCTTATTAAATGAACAATAAAATTGAGCAATACTATTAAAAAAAAAAAAGTATGAGCAAGCCAGGTGAAAGTTGAGAAATGCTGCACTAATTTATCTGTAACAACAGTATAAGCCACAAATTTAGCTTTTGGAGATGCGTAAGTGAAATTATGGTGCAGCATTGCAGATGTCATTTTACATGTCAGCCTTGTTCTTGTGATTAAAAGGAATGTCTGCAAAACCTGAGGCAGCAGTATTATTCATATGAAGGTTGAGAAAACAGATTGAATGCAGCTGAAACCAACTCAGTTGGAAACAGAAGCTTTGTTGTTCGAGGCAGAATATACAAGCAGAGATTACATTACATTTTAGTTGCAAAGATCACCCTGGTGCCACCGCAATATATGCTTTATAGTATCAAAGCAGAACTCACATCTGGCTGCCATGCCAGAGGTTGCTTTGCTTTGCTTTGTTTCAAAAGCTGCTTTCTTTTTCCTTTGCTGCATGAGGTGGTGGCATTGCTGATCTGTGAGATGGATCTAACAGCTCTGTGGAGTGCAGTGTTCTCAGGCATTAGGACAATCCTCTGTTTGCCTGTTGTGAACAGACTGTCTGCTTTGCAATGTTCGGGCAATGTAGAGAAACCAGATCATGAAAAAACCTCTGTTTCTGAATGTCTGCCCACACATTTCTCTCCCAGTAGTTTTTCCTGAGCAATTCAATCTGCACTGACAACTGGTAACACAAAGCCAGATTTTGAAAAGTTTCTGTTAACTAATATGCAGATGGATAGACAGAGGGGCTTCCGAGTATGCCTGGGCACAAACTCGCATGGAAGATTGATCAGGAATAAGCTTTTCTTTGTGATTCACCAAAAATGCCTTCAAAATAAGAAATGAAGTCAGAGACGGGCCTTGTATAATGGGACAAAGAGGAAAAAAAAGTGCATATATATCAACTGGTTTTCTCACAGTACAGTGCTGGGAGCCAAGCAATCTTTGGCATGGCTGTGGTCTGCATCCATTGCCTGCTTTAATATTGACTGTTCATCTTTTCAACATCTGCTTCTTTCTGCTTTCTCTCATCATCTCTTTTTTGCTCCCATGCTTTCACCATGAAAGGATTAGTGTAGGTGAACATCTTTTAAACACATCCTATTCAGATTTATTTGAAATTTACCATTTCAGAAGCCTTTGAGCCTTTACTTAGAGCTTTTAAATAATCTCTATACTGATCTCTGCAAGAGACCAAGTATATGATAAAAACTATGCGCCAGGGAAAAATTCCTAATGTCACAGTGAAGTCAGCAGGGATGGTGCAGATCATAAACCTGTTTCCTCCTGTAAGTGTAGTGATTGAAATGCCAACCCCTGCCATTCGAGGTGGCTGAAATTGGAGAATTATGATGAGCGCTTGCACTAACTTTACTTGGTTTGCTTCCTGGCTGGGTTTACTCTCATTTTGCTAGCTGAACTGAAAAAGGAAGGAAATTAGTTGGCTGGTTTTACATCAGGGAGAGGTGGCAGGAAAATATATAATTTTTTTTTAATGTAAATTTTCTATTTTGTAGTCCTCAAAATTTATGTTGTTGAAAGTACTGTTCAAAGTACATCACTGAAATTCTGTAGGAACACTTGGAATTTTGTGCAAGGCTAGATTTTACCAGTTTCAACTACAAAGTGTTCTTCCTAGGGTGCATAGATCCTACCAAGGCAGAGCTGCAAAAAGGAGCGTGGGTGGCACACTCTTTCTATTCCTGTACCATCATGCTTTGTATTGCCTGAATTTATTCATCTGCATTTTCCTCTGGTTTAAAACATGGTTCCAAATTTTCATGATACTTTCAGAAAATCCAGAAATAAGCTTTTTTCTGGTCCTCTTAATAACCTTTGCAGACTATTCAAATTCTTTATGCTCACTCTTGCAGAACTTTTTAATAAATACTTCACTTCAGTAAAATATTTGTATCCTTCCCTAGTCAAGGAAAAATGTCCATCCAAGTTCTTTTCTTTCAGTAGTTCTGTTCTTTGGAGACAGGTATTTATTTGAATGCAGTTGCATTATTTCAATGCTCACCAATATTCTCCACAGATTATTAGTAGTGAATCCCTTTCCTAAGCTGACACATACTGATTCACTGGTACTCTTGAGGGCAGAAGTCTGCTTCTTCCTGCTAAAAATTAAGCCAGAAAAACTTTCTTGCTTAGTCCTGTTGGAATATTGAATTGATTAATAGAAATGTACTTTGCAGAACATCTGCCCCTGACAACTGGGCTGCAAAGGGATGCCATCTCCATGCAGAGAGTGCAGCTGGGTGTGCTGATGTCAGCTACTCCACTGGCCAATAACAGGTTTTGTGATCTAATAATTTTTCTTCAATTATGTGTAACTGCATTATGGTCACTATTCTGCTTGCAGGTTAAGAGGTGCTTGCTGTACCTGAGAGGTGTTACAAACCAGGTGTCACTTTCTCCAGCTAACCTTCACTTTCCACACAGGTGGAGTCACTTATGAACCAGTGTATCATCCTGAAACTACAACCTTCCCTGATTGAGATCTCTCAGAAAACTGCAAAGTAATAGAAAACTAACAGTGGAAGAAAACTCTAGAATGAGGCTCCCTTTTATGCATTCTAAAGTGATTTTTGCTATTTCACAGTAGTTTATGCAGTTTGGTTTGTGACTGTCCTGTGACCCACTACAGATAACCCAGGTAATTATCACTGTGCCCCTCAGCATCCAGGGAGGTCCGCTGTAGCTGAGGGTGGTAGGAAGGTTTCCCAGCTGTATGGAATATAATAAAGGAACAAGAATGTCTGGTTCATGTGCAGATGCTATCTGGCATATAGACAGTCACCTCAGTCCTCCTATAAATTTTTAAGTTCAGTCCTCTCATGTGGGAAAAGATAGGAGCAATTCCTACCCACTACCCAATTATCAGCAAATGAGATTGCTGTCTGAGAAAAGGCAAGCCATTCTAACAAGCTTGGGAAAAGGCTTTTACCCCACCTTTAGCATTAACTCTTTTTATGTCATTCATGTCTACCTCTTTCTATTATTCTTTTGGTTTTCACCACACTGTGACAATGAAAGCAGTGTACAAGTGCTACATCGTGAACATCAAAAAAGTACTTTCTGCTAGAAATTACATCCTGTCCATGGCTGGCTAATTTGGATATTCTTATGTGGGCATCAGAGGTATCACAGAATATCTTGGGTTGGAAGGGACCTTAAAGATCAACTGTCTAATTATATGAAGAAGCAAACCTTTATGAAGAGTTGTCACAAATATTTTCTTATACAAAAAGGGGTTTCTTGTAATCATGGTAGCCGAACATGAGAAACATATTTCTCTTCCCATTTATTGCGTATTCAAGCATCTCGTTCTCAGACCATTTAAAAAGCAATGGAGTCCTGCCAGATGCACAGTATTCAAAATTTTACTGAGTACAAGTAAAGTAAGTCCATTGCCAGAAGCTGATACGACGGGAATCTGAATAGGAGGTACAGTTATACCAACTGGGAAGTGCACTTATAAAATTGCACATTTCGAGTAGACAGAAGAACCACTTTCTCAAAAAACCTCATTTTTTCAATACTTCACTGTACAATAGTGAACAAAATAATAAACCAAGTAGGACCAGAAGAAGCTTTACTTTACAACAAAGAAAATTAACCACAGTGCAAAAGACCTTTGGGTTGATAGAACATCGATTCCAGTAATAAAATGAAATGTGTATTTTTAACCATCACCTTTTACATTTTCCTTTTTGCCCTAACACCGAGGTAGAGAGCTTTAATTAAGATAGATTATTATAAGTGAGCTCAAGCACAGGGACAGAAAGTTTAGGAAGCAGCAGGCAACCAAGGAAGAGCATAATAACCAGAGATAGACTCAGGTTTCAGTGAGAAAAAAGTACTGTAGGTACCACCTTAAATTCTCCTGTAGCAGCTTTCCACTAAATAAATAAAGGAAGGTACATTATAAAAGGCTACATAGGTCAAAATATGAGTTTACTTTTAATTGGAAGACTTTATCATCTTCTTCAAAGATTTAATTGCTTAAACTTTTTCTGGCTTAAAATCCATATTAAACAGAAAGCATGGGAAAAGAAAGGGAAAATCTAAAAGAAGAAGAGATGTATATGGATGGAAAAAAAAAGTGGCTTTCCTAGTTTTGGAAGTGGAATAGTAGCATTAAAGAAAGCAGATTAATAATTCATATATGAATTTATTATTGATTTGTAGTGTGAAACCAAGCTAGATTTCAAAACAATAAATAAGCCACACCTATCAGTGAGAAAAGTGTTAATGAAATGAGGGATTTGCATTTAGAAAAGATGAGTTTTAGTTCTTTCTCATGTGCTCTAACATCTCTAGAACATTAGCAGTTTTGCTGTAGTTGTGGGAAGCACTGGTCTTTGCCCTCCACGTGCACAAAACAAAGAATATTAATTGGAAAATGAAAGTTTTTCTTTCCTTTCCCTCCCATGGCTTATCCAGATACATCAGGCAAAACTCCTGTCTAAACAGGAAAAGATTTTACTGGGTTCTGTTTTCTGGTTGGGGTTTGCTTCGGTAATTTTTTAGCTAATAAATGCAAGTACTATGACTCTGGTGTCTACATCAAGTATAGTGACACATAAGATACACAAATAGCAGATTAGTTTGCATTCATTTTATGTTTGTTGTTTGTATTTTTCAACATTTTTGTCAAAAACTCTGAAAACACACCCTGTGGACATTTCACCTTTGGCACTGGCACAACGCTCTCTTACTAACCTGAGGGTGGAATGTAAGGGACAGTTTAGTCCTGGAAAACCCCAGAAGGAACTTTGTTGGTTTTCTTCTGAATATCATACACAGTTGTGGCACATTAATTCTGGATTAGACCAATAGTCACCGTTTGCTGTGCTGATTTTGCTTAAAATATTATTTTCTGTCATCTTCAGGAAGAGTAACATCACATTACTACGATGATCCAGAGGGACAGGAGTCAAGTCATACATATTAGCACACTGCAGAAACACTGTCATCTATCCATGCAAACATAGTCATTGCCGGACTCCTCTACAGCAGAATTTCATTTTCACTTTAAATAGCTTCACAAACTTTGACAGTAATTTCTTCTTCTCATGAGATGTGCAGAGGCACACCTTTGCTCCAGTCTACTCAGTGCAAGAACATACAATTTTCCTGTCAGTGCAGCCACTAGAAATGGTTAGTGGGGCTGGGAATGCAGTCACAGAAGAGGTTTGTGTTCTACAATTTCTCTGGAAATCCCACTCATTATTTCCTACTCTTGGTTCTTTGCACACATTATGTTAAAAGCAAGAGTGCAAATCATTGCTGTCTCACAGGAGCTTCTTTCATGAGCTCTCTGAAAAGCAAGTGTAGCTCACAATAGCCCATGTTCATCATAATCTGTGACTGGTACCAGGTGTCATGTAAACCCATGTCCTGTTTTACAACATGCTCTGATTTCATATGGTGTGTCTTAAGCTTAAACTGGAGCCCAAAATCTGATTAATAATTTAATTCATTAATAAGTGACTAGATTTATAAAATTGGTAAAGGGGTGACAGCAGCAACAGAGCCTACATAACTCCTGTGTGAAAACCCGAAATGAAAATATTTCAGTTCAAATCTGCACAAAATAAGTCAAAGTAATCCTACAGCACTGGACAAACAGCCAAAATAAAAAATCCTTGTGTTGGCATGTCAGAAATTTGATTTATTGTAGTTTCTCTTAAATTTATGTTCAGGCTATTGAGCGTGGAGAGAGAGAGAAATCTTTTCAGTGGTCATAGGGGCTCTTCAGTAGCACAACACTGAATATAATAACTGTTTCTTCAAACAGTTTCTTGTAGGTTTGAAAAGCCATCACATTTTTCCATATAACCCCCAATGAAGATCAGAGTCAACATTAAATTCTCAGAATATGAGAGGCTATCTGCTATAGAAAAACAAATTCCGTTATGAGTGAATTACAATTATTAATATAGAGCTACCCTTTTTTCTGAACTGGGGTGACAGTATATTCATTCATATTTCAGAAATTTCAATATTTTATAAAAGGTCTGCATAGCTAGGTGTGTTCAGTGGCATATTTAGAAATGTCACAGGGCTTGACAGTTGAAATTAAAGACAGTGAGATTTACATCTCATAATGAAAAGTAGCTGTTCATAAATACCCCAACTTGCTGTAGTTCTGCCACCAGCCTTCAGGTGTGTCAGTGAAACACTGAACTCTGCAGAATGAGCATCTTAAATACTTGAAATGTTATTTGTTACAGATTTTAATGTTTGTGATGACTGTATTACAGCAGGGTGGCTGAAAAGCTGACTTGGTGCTCAGGGCATTTCTGGCTTCTCCTCCTGGTCAGTTTTGCTGCCCTGCTCTGGCCTGAAAGAGCAGTTGCACCGTAGGGCATAATTGCACAAATTCCTGGAGCTAGCAACACATGTTATGTGCTGTTGGAAAGTGTGAGATCCACACTTTCCAGTGCTAATAGCTATTTGTTTATTTTTAATTTCCTGGTCCACGAAATGCAACTCTCCTTCAGACTGTACTGCTGCCTGCTTGCTGTGGCCTGTGGCTGTCCAGATTTCTAATTGTCTTCTCTTACTTCGAGGGAAAACTCAAGGGGAAATGTTTCAAAAGTACTGATTTCAATGCTGCCATTTCACTTTTTGAATTTTTGCTTCCATTGGATTTATAACTTTCTAGCTAGAAGCATAAGAGGATGTCACGTTATTAAAAAAAAAGAAAGAAAATTAAGTCGATTCCCTTCAAGAGTCTGTCATTCTGAGTTAATGTCCAGGTAAAGACTCATCTTGTTTTCATACAGAACGTGATCCAACCATTTTTTCCTTCAGTTAATCTGCCTTTCTATTAGCTCCTTAGAGTAAAACAGTAACATACTAATATTCCTTTGGCTTCGTGGCCAAATATGGATATTTTTCCAGGCTCATTCATTACCATTCATCTAATAGCTGCTTTAAGGTTTATGAGAAAAAGTAAAACCTACCATAGGGATAATCTGAAATATGGCAAGCAGCTTTTGCCAAATGGTTCACAGCAGCCCTGCAATTATCTCATTGCTTTATTTCTCAGAAGGGAAACACTCTTTCCTCAAGCTTTTGCTGTAAAAGCTGTGGAACTCTAAAAAAAATGACTTCTATTTTAAAGGTCTTATTTCACATGAAAATTATATGCATTGCAAATGTTTTCTTGGCAATTTACTTGTCATAAATGCCTATTGTGCTGAAAAACTCTACAGGGAATTGGATGTATTTATTCTGCATGTGCTTAGGAACTTGTAACAAAGACACAATGACAATAAAAATAGAAATATTATGACTCTCTGAAAACCCCAGATACAGAGATTGTTTTCAACTCAAATATAGCTTTCTGAGGTCTGAGTGTAAAGCAGGTTTCCTAGCAGGGATAGGCACATGCTATTGTACTTTCACAGTGAGGAGAGCACCAAACCAAACAAAAATATTGTGCAGTATTGACAGAAGACATTCAGAGCTGATGCACTTAAAATAATGCAGCAAATAACACGTAAGGCTCAAAACCCTGCTCTGTTTGCGCCATTATTACTCTGAATCCAAAGCTTAGCTTTGTTGCTTAGAAAGGAATCCACCAAGAGTTGCAACGGCCCAAGCTCTGCTCCAGTTCAAAGCTTGCACCCACAGAGAGGTCCTTGGAAAGTCCTTCCTAGCTTTTGTAGGGAAATGTGCCCAAGGGGCAGTGGCTCTAGCATAAAATCTGAAATAACTTGATTTTCACATTTTTGCTGATGTGAGCCTGAATCCAGCCCTCAGCTGTGCTCATCAGCCAGTATTTCCAGTTGCCTGGGGGAAGCACAGCGGGCTTTGAAGTGGATGAGAGTCCTTCCAAGCACTAGCAGGACAGAGATACAAATATTTTCACCCAGGTTGGTGAAAACTCTTCCAAAGGATTTCTTTTTCAGTTTTCTGTCATTGAAAGACTCTTAGGTTTTAACTGTAAAATTATTAGCTGGGTGGAATGGGCTCCCTGGGAAGGTGATGGGGTCAACCTCCCTGGCAGAATTTAAATGACATATAGAGGTGATACTTAGTGACAGGGTTCACTGGTGGCCTTGGCAGTGCTGGGTTAATGGTTGGATTTGATGATCTTAAAGGTTTTTTCAATCTAAATGAGTCTGTGACTGCAGTGCAGCTGCTCATAACAGACTGCATTGCTGTGTGGGCAGATGCAGTGTGGGGGTGGTTGCATGTACACTCACAGGAGCACACTGGTTTCTGTTGTGTTTCCTTTTCCAATTGGTAAAAACTGGCTATTTGTCCTCCTTATAATCCTGGGAGCATTCCATTTACTTAGGAGAAAGTAAAGGCACACAAATAGAGTTCAGAAGTGGTGTTACTATTGTTTGATTAAAATTGCTTGGGAATTTTTCAGAAAAAAAAGCTAAAAGCTGTTTTTTCACTGAAACTAATCATTTTTCTTCAGAAAACCATCCTTTGGGAAATCTACTGTAATAAATTATTTCATTTAAATGTATAATTCTGATATTTCCTGTGTGGAATGTACTAAGAGGTATAAGGTTAAAATTAAACATTCAGTTAGGAAGTAATTTTGAGGGTTTTATCTGTTCAGGATTTTTGGAATTGTGGATTTCCTCTTTCAACACAAAAACATCTAGGACTGGAAAACCTTTACCTTTACCTGTCGGACCTTATTTGCTGCATAATGTTGGACAGAAAGAAAATTTAATTAGAAGCAAATCATGTAAGATATTCCTTCCCCGAGAGTTCTCTGCCACACATACAGTGAAAGAAGGCTGTTTTCATTAAAACTCTAACAAGGAGAGGATTATAGTATGGCCAGAGTTGTTGAAGAAATCCTTCATGGCATCAGAAAGTACCCCCAGGTATAGCTGGTACATCAGAGCCGTCGTGTCATCTCTGGTAGGCGGTGGGTGAGCTCAGTCAGCTGGGGACTCTGGTTTGTTCTCTCACTTGCAGTGTCATTAGAGAGCTTGGAAAAACTTTGTCTGGTGTAAGCAGGGTAGCTCCTGGAGTCAGCAGAGACAGAGGGGAGACTCTGCACACCTGGGTGCTGGGGTCAGTGCTAAACTTGGGCTGCCTAAGGCCCTGTGTGAGCCCTTGCAGGGCTGGGACTCTGCGGGTGCCCGTGGGCTGTAGGGGCGGGAGGGCTCTGCTGAGTCTGCCTTGGGGAATGGGGACTTCCTTGGGGAGCTGCCTCCAGTGCTGGGAGAACCCCCAAATGGAAAAGGACTAGATCAGTATCTTACTGGCACAGGAGCTGTGCTCTGCTATGGGCCAGAATTTTGCTTCCTGAATGTGAGGATCAAATCTGAGTTATCCTCTTCAACCCAGGGGCAGCAGCACTTGCTGGGAAGAGCTGAGCCAGGTGCTGGATGGATGCGAGCTGTGCAGCTTCCCTGCGCTTTTCAGCATGAGTGCTGTGGGATTTATCTGCTTACACTGGGGGATGGTCTGAGTAAAAGCAGCAAACAACCCAGGCTTGCCAATGTCTGCAGTGGGATCACACCTGCGTTGTTTTATGTTACAGTAGGAGGGAATGCCCAGCTGTATAGAGGATTCTGTTATTAACAGACTTGCCATAAAAATCTTCAGCTAATTTGATGATACAGGATGACTTAAGTAAAGCTCCCACAGAGTTCAACGAGTGCTGAGTTCAAGGTGGCTCCGGAGGGGTGTCTAATTAATTTTACCACTCGGCAGCTGAGGCCGCTGCTCAGCCCCCTTCAGCTGAGTTCTGATGCTGCACCAGGAGTCCTGAGACAAGGCACAAAAACACTTGTTCCATTAGACAGCACCAGAGAGACTTAGCCCTGTATTCGGCAACCACAAAACAACTGAGCTGGCAACGGGTCTGCTCTGTATCCATCTCTGCTTAAACAGGCTTGAGTGAAGCAATACCTGGATCTAATAAACCATGTAAATGTCCTCCTGCAAAGGCTGTTTCCAGAGAGAGACGATGTGCGGTGCCATGCGGCAGGCTCATGCCTAAGCCTCATGGAGGAGACCCAAATTAAATCATATCTCCAGAAGCTGCTGTTCCCTAGATACCAATATGAAAATAATCCATTTCTAAAGATAAATTCTCCTCATACATCAAAAGTAGAGTACATCAAATGCTGCAAGAAGGAAAAAAATAGTAGCTGTAGGGATGGTTTCAGAAATTTCAAAGTGTGTAGAGGAAACCCAGAGCTGTTAGCATATTTTTTTACCTTTTTGACAGCGAGTAAATGTTCTGTGGCAGACAAATCTGCAGGAAATAAAATTTTATGATGTGCTGTAACCATACTGGTTATATATCTATACACTACTGGCAGGCTATCAAAAGACGCACATTTTCAGCGTTTCTGAATGTGACTTGAAAGCAGCTTGACTTCTGTAATCATAAACACTGACAAGTGTACTCTGCCTACATGGACCAGATGATGTCTCTTTTCATATTAGCATGGCGGTGTTGTACAAGCAATCCAGTGAGGTCAAAATTAACTGAGAAGCAAAGGGAATTTTCTATCTTGCCTAAATATTGGTTGTAAACCAATTCACCTATAAAAGGAAACTGTTTCCTATCCTATCAAGTTACTGCTCAAAATAACAGTAAGTAGTGCTGGCAATTATTCCTTTTTCACTCTATGCATCTCAGTAATATGGAACCAAACTCTCTTTTCCTTTATCCTAAGATAATCCCTAGTGGAGGGGTTCTACTGACCGTGAAAGCAACGATAGCGAACTGCAGACATAAAATACCTTTCTTCATCAGTGTACATTTTATGTTCGTAAGAACTCTGATGAATCTATACTGTACACAGCTGTACTGTATCCTCTCCAGGCAGTATCTGCCGCACACCACCACATAAACCAGGTGTAAGCATATTCTTCAAAAACACCTCCTCTTTTCAGCTCCTATTCCTACCTTCTAGACGTTATGCATGTAGTTTCTAGCTCAGTTGAAAAGCAGGGGTAATTAATGCTTTTATTATCTTTTTCTTATGGAAAGGTAGCACAAGCCGGTAGAAGTTACCATTACGAGTGCATGATGAAAAATCAAAAACAAGCACACCAACTTGACAAAACCCAGCTGTGTTTTTGGGCTCTGTTCTTTTACGAAGGCAGACATACACATTGGTGTATGCATACCTAATTACCACACTGAAGAACAGAATCGAAAGCAGGTGAAAGTAAATGTAAACAATTTGGCTCTAATGTTGTTGTCAGGGCCTTCATCATTAATGTAAAATGTCCTTTTTCTGGCTGCTGTGGCCTGGTCTGATGAAAAGCTGTTCTGTTGGCATCACGTGCAAAAATTTCTCTGTGTAGCAACCTGGGAGTCATTGATAAAAGAAGATGGAAAAACCAATATGTAGCTGAAAAATTAATTATGGTATTGAAAATATGCTTTATACTATACAAGGCTGAGGTAGAACAAAATTAAATCCCCAGGGAAAAGCCACAAAGTACAGTAATATGGAGTAAATTAAAGGAAAATGCACAACTTAATGGAAATGACCACTCAATCAAAGCATTTGACAGTGGTCCATGGTTCTGGTGTTTTAGTTCCAGGCATTTGGACTTTCACATTTTTAGTCTGGGCTCTTTATTTTGCTCTTAATGTAAAAATGTGTTAGGTAATCCTCTCTAATGCTTGCAAATCAAGGAAAGTTTCAAAGATGAAAGTAGAGCTCTTCCCGGGTAGCTTTTGTCTAAGTATTCTTAGCAGTAGAGGTTCTTAGCTATAATATACTGCCCATGAATCAAAGAGAATAATTTCACTACAACCAGAGGAAAGACTTGTGGATGTCTGTTATTTAAGAGGCAACAAATAATGGATGATGTGGAAAATATTGAACGTTAAATGCTCTCTTGCTGCTGACTTACAGAATGCTTTAATGCTGCTAGATGTTTGACAGTACTAAAATCTAAGAAAAAAGGATCAGGAGGATATTCCAATGTTAAGGATAGAATAGACTGCAGGATAATTTTAGAGAAATCAGAGGTATTAAAGTCAACAAAAAAAAAGTGAAATTGCAGCAGAGCCCTCAAGGAACTAGCTGAGGTATCTTGAGGGGCAAAAGAGACAAAGTGGAGAAAAGCAGATCTAGCACCTATATTTAAAATGAATTGACTACTTTCTGTTATTGTACAGGTTGTCACCTGACTTGAATATCTAAAAAGATATCAAAATATTGAATAACAGCTTTGCATGCATCAGGAGACTCACAGAGTTGTGGGAACACCCTAGAGTGATGCCACATAGGATAAGCCCAGTCTAATTTGCAAGCAAACTGGTTTGACAGTGGGAGGCCACAGATGAGACATATCTTGATACTGCCCCAAACGTATGGAAAGTAAACTAGCAAAGCTAATACAAATCAGATGTGTTCAGCCGTCATCCCCCAAAAATGGTTCCAAAAGATATTTGCTTTCTTTGTCAATGTTGTGCTGCAGCCCAGACGTCATAGAGGGGCCAGCATGCTAGGAAAGCTTCTTTCCTCCTACAGGCCAGAGTGACAGCACTGCATTCAGTGCACCACTGATCTGGTGGCTGGTTTTGCAGGTACATAATCCACTCCCTCAGATTTTCCCTCCAGCTTCCTGGTTCAGGATCCACGTAAGCCTTGCCACGGGCAGAGTTTGCAGGAAGCAGAGGGCTCTCCTAACATCACTTGTCTAGAGCCAGGTGCAGGGGCCACCAGAGCAAAAGCCAAACTTAGGATGGTGTCATGCTCCCTGTGACACATCCCCAGCAGCACAGGCAGGGTCTGTGGGCTCCTGTGGCCATGGGAATGAAGCCTGCCCCAGTGAAAAGCCTAATCTCCACAGTGGATACCTAGGGAAGGGCTTGTTGGGATCATTACTGGAAAGTTCCTCCACCACTGATACTGAAAACAGCTCAGTGAAATAAACAGTGCTTTTCAGAGACAAAAATACAGAGTGCACCAAGACATTCAGTGTAGCAATTTTCAGCATACTTTCTGCATAATTAGCACACTATTAGAAAAAATAACTAGGAGGCACATTTAGAGATCTTTTTTGCTTGGGGATCTTCAGTGTACAAAACTGAAATACCGTGACAGATTTCAAACAGCAGCTGCTAGTTATACT
Source organism: Oriolus oriolus (assembly GCA_013400235.1). Lineage (NCBI taxonomy): Eukaryota > Metazoa > Chordata > Aves > Passeriformes > Corvidae > Oriolus > Oriolus oriolus. Next base: position 209,566 of record VXBT01013163.1, read on the forward strand.
GGTACTAAAAAACCTCCTGAAGTGACTTTTTCTTTAAGCTTCTCAGCTTAAACCTCGACTACACATTCTCCCTGTGATATACCTGTGGATGCCTAGCATTAACTTAGTCAAGAATGCTGTGTTTAACCTTTCCTCAAAGTCAAGTCAAAATCTGCCATGAAAAACCCTGTGCAGCTGAATGCATTAGTATTCCACTGGTGAAGCCAGTACATACCTGTACACTGACTTCTATTTTGAATCAATTTTATAGCCTTAAATGATTAGTGCCTGAAATAAATGATTGAATATGCCTTGAGAGAAAACGTGTGATTAATAAAAAGATGACAAATGCTTTGTTTTGTGCTGAGACCTGGAGCAGATTCATCTTGTTAAAAAGTTGCTAGAGTGACAATGAGTTAAAAATCCGAATTTTCATTTTCAATTAACAGATTTGCTAAGACAGAGTTTTCCTGGAATGTTTAAAATCTTTTCTAGCATAGTGCTACATCTTGTACCTCCTGTCTGCTCCTCGTTTTGTCTGTAAAAAGTGGCACATGTACACTGGAGCTGCTCACTGTTAACAAAAAACTTCTGATAAATATTCCCTGTTGAAAAGGGACTACACTGACTTATCCATGGCCAACTCTTACACTGTAAAATCATTTCACTCACCTGTGATTTGAAAAGATGACCTAGGAATGGATCTGAAATCCTTGAGAGTGCTATTAGATAACGTGTATGTGGCAGGACATCCCCTCAAACCCAGCACTGGTTTTAAGCATGCTTTTCTTGTGAGGCCTCAGCAATATTGTATAATTAAGACATACAGCAATTTCTCTGCTAACTCTGTGGGAAATAATACTCTTTAACTGGAAAAAATTCACCTGTTTAGACTCACTGAGCAGAACCTGAGGAGAACAGCATCTCCTGCCTCCTTTGGAATGGAAAGTATTTCTACCTTTTGTTTGTAGCAGTCGTTATTTGTCTGGACGTTCATGTGGTTAAGTATATTGCTGAAAAAGCACAGGCCTTATATGATCGTTGTGCAGGGGAACATAAAGGTGTCCAACCACCCTACAGTGCTGCTGGAATGGCATTGGACAGGTGTCCTACTCCTGACAATCTGATCCAGTGATTCCAAGGCTTGTGTGTAGTTTTACTTTCCAGACAGATGGAAAAGGCAATTTCAAACAAATTAAATAAACAAAAACAACTATTTTGGAAGAACTTATTAAAAAAAAAAAGTGTTACTTGATTAACAATAGAACCCTTCTTATTGCTTTCTGCAAAATTGACACCCTGTTAAAGAAAACAACCAGCAGTCACCTTTATAAACCTTGGATCCCTCTGTGTGGGGGCCTCGTGATTTTATCTGCCAGGGATTCAGACCAGTGCAGTTCATTAGAGGCAGATTGTTCCCGTGGAGGGTGAATCTCTTTGAATTTAGCATTATGTCAGTAAAAGTGGGGCATTTCCATAGGCTTTCATCACTGGTGCGCTGCTGACCCAGCCCCTGAAGCGCCGACCCCACAGCTTTGGGCTTCCTGCGCCCTACAGTGCAGCAGCTGGGACAAAAGCAGGCTTTGTGTTTTTGTCAAAACCATAACGTGCCTGGGCCATAGTTGGAAGGTGCACATGCCAGGGCCCAGAGCAACAGGGACACCAGAAGCAGGCATGCTGCAAATGCTGCAAGACGTAGCCTTGAATGCAACAAACCTCCCATCTGTGATTTTCCTTAAAAATCACATTGGTGAGCTGAAGCTCATCCTCTCTCTTCCTTATTAAAGTAGGTGTTTTGTGTAAAGCACAAATTAATTCACTCCTTGTTAGTAATTTTCAAAGGACTTTGCCTTTTCCTGCAAAAGCAAATCCTATACTTTATCCACTTAGACTACTATGATACTTGCAGCCTTTCCCATATGCTGTTAGCTGCTCATTTATCTTGCACTAGTGATAGTCTCTTTAGCTGACCTGTGGTGTGACTTTAGCTGAATAGAATGTAAAACAGGAGCTGATAAAGAGCATTTTTACATCTGAAGGTCATAAATATTGAACAGATTCCCTGTCATGCTTGTAAAGAAGAGTGTCAAGCCTCTTTTGGTTTTGCAGTCAGTCTTTGAAAAGCAGAGGCCTAGCAGGAGTACTGGGGTATATATAGAATACTTCTTCACGCTTCTAAAGGAGTACAGAACCACTTCTAGAAAATTAATAATAAATACAAACAGTTTGTGCTTCAAAATGGTACATTAATGCAGCACTAGTGCTGTAACATCAGACACTCAAAATCAGAATATTTTAGAAGGTTGGGCTGTTATAATTGTAATGTGGCTAAGCTCCATATCCCAAATTACATATGGCATATTTTAACAGTAAGAATGTATTAAAACTTACATATTAAAATCCACTTTCTTTTTCAAAATGTGAAGCTTATGTTAATGAGGAGTGAGTGACAAAGGCAGATTTGAAGGTGATTGCTTCAGCGGTTAGAAATTTTCAAACTTCATGGTTTCACATCTCCTTTTCTGACCATCAGGTTTTTCATTTGAAAAGCATGCTGGCTGAAATGACCAGCTCTTTCTTCAGGGGTAATTAGTTTGCTGTTTAAATAATCTCAGAAACTCTGAACTGTAAGTTTTTTATTTTTCCAAATGAGGTTAAATATGTAAGTTTTGCATATTTTTTTTAAAACAGATAGACATACTTGGAGAATTTAGAGAGCACGAGCCAACTCCATAGCCTTCCTTGTCAAAGTGTCCACTGGGAATAGAAAAAGCTGAGGGATAATTTGTATTTTTTGTTTGAGACCAACACTGAAAATTCCACGTCAAACTGATTTGTTTCACAGGTGCTTTGCTGTTATCAGTTTGTAATTTGTTGTCTGGACTAATTAAAATGTGTGACGTATCTTTACTTCTCTCTCTTCACACAAAAAGCAGCATTAGCGAGCACTTCAGTTTTATTTCGAGGAGCTGTGCATCAGACAGCAGTTTGTGGTCCTGATGTGGTCTCTAAACAACATGCTACGGTGAGGGTTAACCTTGACACCCGATTTTAAGAACCAAATTGAATCTTCACGCTGACTTAGTGTGGGCTTTCACTCTGGCTGCATTTGAAGCAAGTTACCTGGGAAAATGTAGGGAGAGATCCAACTGAGTACAGACATTTTGTCCCTGTGTATCCACTGTGCTGCCATCAGGCCCAGCCCTTTGGAGACCTCCCCTGAGCCCACAAGGGTTGGCATGGGGAATGTGGTACCCCTGCCCCACAGTTCACCCTAAGACACTGATTTGTCAACTTTCACTAAGTGCCTTAAACCTTTCTTTTAATCTTTAAATATAATTTGTATCTCTTTTGGAGGCTGAACTTGGCACAATTTTAAAGATATCGTTTGTCTTAACTGCTACTTACTGCATTATCTAAGTACATCACGTTTAGATTTCACTTTTTAAGAAGTGCATGCTTTGTTGTAGATGGAAAAGCGGAAAAGTTGGAGACTATTGAACTCCTATCTGTTTCATCTGCTAAAGAGCTTTAATTAAAATGGGGATCTCATTAGCAGAGACGTTAATCTATAATTTATTGTTTCATTTTTCCAAATGATTCCTAAAGCATAATAACTTATCATGTAACATGTCCAAACAATTGATAAAACCAGTCTGTAGTCTGACACAGGTTGAGTTTTTTAACAGACTTATCAAAAGTCTTTGACATTTTAAAAAATTTCTACCTGTTAGAAAGAGTAACGCTCTTCCCCATTAGAGTGACTTTTTCATCAATGGCAATGATTGATAGAGAGAGTCTATTCCTGCTAGAAAATAACCCCGTTCACATTCTGAATCTAAATAAGACACTGGAGTCCTCGTTGCACGGACGTGTGTCTTTGCCCACCCTGCACAGAAAGCAGGGGTGCACAGCCATGGAAGGTCGCTTGCTCTGCCTGTCTGAGCCCCAGCACGCTGTCTGCACCCACACAGTTTGCATTCCTGAATTTTAGGCCACCACTTTGCACAATGTGTTGCAATTGAGTAGTCCTATGAATTTAACAGTAACCAAAATCTCTCTCACATCTCTGTAAGGGTGGGCTGTATCTTGGCCTCAGACTGTGCATCAGTTAGGGGGCATTTTCCTGCTGAGGAAGGCAGTTGTTCCACTCTCAGAACCACCAACATCCAGGCAAAAATGGACTTTCTCATTCTTAAAGCTTGCAGAAGAAGTAAAAGCTTGCATGTGGAAATAAAACTGAACTTAAAAGGGCTTCTTTTTTTTCCCTATCAGGAGGAAATTCAGCAATGTAAATGGTCTATTAAAGCATATTTTGTTATTCAGTGAGCAACAAACTTCAATTTAGTTACCTGCACCAAACTGAGTTGCACATCTTGTCCAATGTCATCTAAGCCTCATGGAGCTTAAGGGTCACTGTTATTGAGTGCCATTCGTCCTTTATTTGCTGAACAGTAAAATCCCAAGCAAAACCTCAAGCCCTTGTGTGTTTCTGAGACAAATGGGAGTGTTTGAGGGTCCTGAGACAAAAGGAAAATTGAAGCCCCAGTGATGTGGTTAGACTTGAGGAGTCGTGAAGACCTGGAAAACACTGTGGGCTCAGGGCTTTTAGAAGGCTACCCCTCAGCTGGCAAAATGCACAGGGCTTGTCAGAACTCTAGGGCAATTTTCCAGCAGCAAGGTTTAAAAGTTGTACCCCAGATGGAATGTGTATGACACAGGAGATTTTTCTTGTCAGAAACTTCTGAACTGAGCTCCCTGTTTTCCAGCTTCCCATGTTCTGTGCCCATGGCTGAGCCCTCAAAGGCAATGTCTGCTGCTGACCCGAGCAGGTGGAGGAAGATGGTCCTCACACATTTTGTTTCTGGGTGCCAGCCTGAAAGGGCAAGTAGAAAACAAGCCATGAGGGCTGGCCTGAAAAGTTCACTCAGCTGTTGCTGCAGGAACAAAACTTTGCCTTAATATATACTAAAGGGTTAAGAGGGAAGTGAAAATTATTCTTTCAGTAAAGGGAAACGGCTGAAGAGTTTTAGCTGAAACCTGCTAAAAACCATTTGCCCCTGGGCTGCCACAAAGCAGGAAAATATCACCAGAGAAGGAGAAGGTTTCAAAAAGTTATCTGAATGAAAAGAACAGAAAGTTATAATGGCTCTCCTGACTTAACCTTACCAGCTACTGCTACTGGAGCTTACTATAATATTTTATCTTATCTGACCCAAATCCTAAGCCAAACAGTTTTGTTCTCTGTTCCTTTATATTTTGCCACTGGCTACAGATAAAATTGAGCATCTTTCATTCAAAGAATATTAGTTTCTAGATACTGATTGTTCACCCACTCATAGATACAAAAGAAATAGTAAAGGGTATTTGCTTCAACATAATGACTTCATTAAACAAATGGAACACAAGTAGTTCAGTATTGTAGAAACAAAGAGAGTTTTCATAAACTGAAGAACAGGAGGATAGGGATGACTATTCCGCTTTCACGGAACAAAACTGACGATTCCTTTGATAAACGGCATCATACAACAAAGCTGGGTCTTATTAAAATGTGTCTTGTCTGTAATTTTGTAAAAGATGGTGTAAATCTTTGGAGCTATTTTGCTTATATCCGTCAAAATAAAAGGACTCTTAATTCATAATTTATAAGCATAGCCACTCCCATAGTGAGTGTTGCTGCAGGCTACTCTGACTACCTTAGCAACCACCAGAGAATGCTAAGCAGAACCAGCAGTGACCCTTCTGGACACAAATAGGTTTTTTCTGATATCACTGATAATTTTTTCTTCGGACTGTTAAGTCCTTTGTCCTCTGCTACACAGGATGTTGGCTGGTCATCTCCACACGGTTGTAAAGATGAAAAGAGTGGAAATAACACCTAGACATCTTCACTGCTCTGTGCTGACAGGGCAGAGGCAGCCTGTATTGATCGTCACGTCTAACTGGTAATAAGAATGTAAACTCAGCCTTGTGCTGCTTTCCATCAAAGCAGTGCAAGTCAAGCTTTCCTTTTGCACAGGCCTGCATTCATTTCTCCAGTTGTCAATATGTCCTGATAGAGCTTTTAGAGACTTATCAATATTTAACTGCACTTCTATTGACTCAGCAATTACACGGTAATTGATTTAAGATTGATTATCATCATGTTAACGTTTTAATGGTCAAAGAGTAATATAACTAACTGAACATGATATTATTTCAGGCTTTTATTACCTTTGCCCATGTGTATTATTGTTCCTTGCCACCAGATTTTAAGTTTTACTTAATGTTGTATTGTTCACCAAAAATAACTGAGAATATTGTTTATAGATTTGTTCTTTGCCAGAATTAATTTCTGTTTTTACAGAATAATGTTTTTATTATAATTAAAACATTCAAGTGGATCTCTTCAGAATATCTTGTTACTAGTGAAAACATATGAAAAGTGTGAGTACTGGCAAACAATCAATTAATCCCCTGTGCCACACACATGAGGCAGTTAGCTAAAGGATAATACAACTAAGTTATTTTATCAACTGCAGTGCTGTATCCAAGAGCTAGGTTTGATGAATGATGCTTTTCATTAATCAGTTTTATTGATTTCTCGCATGGAGAGCTCTGAGACATAGCTGGAACTACAGCAGGTTTGAGCTCTGCCAGCTGTGGAGATGTAAATATCAGCCAAGAAAAATATCCAAAAAATAAAACCAGGAATGTGGAAAAATGGAATTTTTCCCAGTGCAACAGTGATTAATTCAGTCCTGTTGGTGCTGCTAGCTCTTTGGTTCTCTTGGTAAGTGAGGTGTAGTGGAGGCTGTGTGATCTGTTGTGTAAAAGAGCAGTGGGATGGGAGGGCAGGACCACCTCAGCCAGGACCAGGCTGGGATTTTACCAGTTAGACAGGAGACAAAATCACAAATACAGGGTGACTTTTGGGTTTTTTTGTTTTCTGGGTTTTTTGTGCAACAGCTAGCTAAATAAAGGGAAGCACAACAGAAAATGAGAAGAAAAATTAGATTATAGGTATTTGGAGACTGTCACTATAAACCATCCACCCAGTCTTTTCTGAGAAGATCACAGATTAATTTAAGAAAGTCTAACATTGTATTTTTAGCTGTATTTTGTCATGACTTACCTTGCTGGGGCACTTTCCAAGAACCCACTTCTGAAGTTTTTCTCAAGATACAGAGGCCAGTTTCTCTCACAAATACACCTTGGGAGACTGAGTGTTAGATCTGGGACTTAATCAAAGGGAAAAAAGAGTAAAGGAATCTTCAAAGGATGCCTCACTATGCAAACGAAGAGGTCTGTGAGCTATTTCATTGCAGAGCCAACTTTTTCACTGGTAACAACTGAAAAATTATATTTTCTGCAATGAAGTGGACAGGTTTGAAGTTTCTGAAAGTTTGTGAATCTTGCTTAACAAAGCTATCAGAAAACTGCCACTTGCTGGGCTGCTATGGGAAGATGGCAAACCTTACTCTTCAGCACTGTCAGGGCAGGATTTGTCAGATCTCTGACTATTTATGGATGTATATTTATGACTGCTTTTCCTGTTCCTTATTAACCATTGGCAGTTTTGTAACTTTCAGGCATGAGCAGTCCTGCAGACATCTTTTCACAGAATCACAGAGTTGTTAGGGGTGGAGGGACCTCAGGATATCCAGCAGTCCCATCCACCTGCCAAGGCAGGTTCACCTGGAGCAGGTGACACAGGAACATGTCCACGTAGAATTTGAATGTCTCCATGGAGGGAGACTCTATGACCACCCTGGGCAGCTGTTCCAGGGCTCTGCCACCTGCAGTGGAAAGAAGTTTTCCTCATGGTGAGGTGAAACTTCTCGTGTTTTAGTTTATGATCATGACCACTAGTCAGAAGTTTATCAATGGTAGAAGGAATGGAAGCTCTTCTAATGAAAAGGAATTTTATGTGTATTCCTGTTTTTTTTCTCTTCTTCCTTTCAGCTATTCCCTCCTGCTTCCCAAAGCTGAGGTTCAATCTGATATAGTATGTAGGGTGGCATGGGCAAAAATAAAATAGAAGGAAGTCCTTTAATATTAATACAGGTAGTTCATTTGGCATGTAGTGAGAAAAATAAACCATCAGAGCCTTCACTAAATACTAAGATTGCTTCTGTTGTGTACAGAGGTTCCTTGAGATACGTGGTTTCAACACACCCATCTTGTAGCGTCATTTCAGCGCAGCAGCTCAGACTAAGCGTGGTAATTAACATTTGCCATAATAGACAGTAATGTGGCAAATGTGGCTTCAGGATTCCTGCTGCCATATACAGTGTCCAGCACAAAAGGTTTTATATGTTAAATTCTCATCAATCAGTGAATGCCAGAACACACAGCCTCTGCCTGTTGCAGAATGGGATCTGATCCAAAACAGTCTGGTGGTCTTTGTGATCTTGCCCAGGTTTGTATTAAGCATCTTAACTTGAGCCAAGTGACAAAACACCCTCGTTAGCAAATAATCTGAGAGATTGCATGAGTGCAGGGAACCTTGAAAGGCAACAGTAAGCTTTCTTGAAGAGTCCAGGGAATTATTCCTGAAGGTTTGATAAATCTAATTTTTTTAAAAGATCTTGGTTGATTTACTGTAGAAAGAGCCTCATACCAAGGCTGCATTTTGTAAAAAAGATAAAACAAACCTTAGATATTCTTACAGGACGGAAAAAAAAAGGTCCTCCTTCACCAGAAATAATCACTCTTAAGAAGCTGGTTTTGAAATGAATTTCACTTCTCTCTTGCCTCAAGGCAGATATTAGGTGTGCAACAGCAGCCAGGAAACACTTTTGTTCTGACCTTGCTGCAATTTTCAACTACTTTGCACGGTTTGTACTTGACTAAACCAGGCCTGGGCCTGCAGTGGATCATTTGACTCCCCTCATTCGCTGAAACTAAATTAGGACAGTCAGAAAAAGTCAGTGTGCTGCCTCAGAAAAAGCAGGGGCTTTCTGTGTTCAGGATTCCTCTGCATTCAGTCAATTTGGATAAGGAACATCAGGTGAAAAAGTTGATTCCCACTCAGCCAGACTACTGATGGTGAAATAAATAAAACATTTTAAAAGGACAAGACAGTCCACATGTCTACACTTAATTTTAGAGCTTCATGCTTTATTTAAAATTCTTATACATAGGTAGAAAATACTGAATTTCACATTAAATACTTCATTTTAATTAAAACATAATAGCAGGGGGAAAATCTCAAACAAACACACTGCCTCTAAAAGCAAAAGAAAATAAACCTAGCCAAAGCCTGACATGACAGAGTTGTAACAGAATTCCTAGAGTGTCCTTTTCTAACTGTACTGCATGAAACTAAGGAGCTGAATTTTCAGAGTTACTGGGTGTCACAGTTTTATTTGAAAGTAGAGGCTGCAGCTGCCTCAAACTCCTCAAAACTATGTTGAGATACTTCAAAATGCATATCTGGGATAACTTGTCCCTGAGAAAGAATTAGTGCTTAAGCTCTGGATCCTTGCTTGCTGTATGCATCCAGAGGCTCTCTGCTGCTCCCTGACATCCACAGCAGGCCTCAAGGAATGCATTTTATTTATTTGTTTGCTTCTTTGTTTGCTTGTTTGTTTCTCATGTGCTTTGGGTGAAATTTAGGTATAGCTATGCTCTCCCTGGCTATAGTCAGAGCCCAAAAGAAGCGTGCTAAGCTTCTTGACAGTTCTCATCACCTTCTCTTAGACATCTGCACAGCCCAGGCAGGGATTCTGCCCAGCCTTTGATCCACCTCTTCTCATGCTGCTTCTTCCCACCTTTGTGCAAAATCAAGGTGGATTCCTAAATGGATTCTGTGATTATTAGCTGCTGCCAGAGATGGTAGTAATATTTAATACTTCCCTTTCATGGAGGGTTTTAATGAGGTTAGTGTTTGAACTAATGAAATTCTGATATGTGATACATCTCTCATTGTGGCTACAATTCTGCACGTTATATTTTTTTAAAAAAGATCAGTGCTTTGTTTCTATTTAGCTTCTTTAGAACAACTTTTTAAACTAAAAAAAAAAAAATCCTTTAAATATAAAGGTATCACTGCAAAAAGGTTATCTGTTCAAGTTGGTCAAAAGAAACTTGGACCTGCAGCTATGAGAACACCCGTGTCAGACCGAGTCTCAGATACAACACTTGTTATAATGTGGCTCTGTGGAGATAAGAGTATTCAAAAAGCTTGAGAGAGAAGGCAGTGAGGGCAGGACTGAACCTTTACAATGCCTCTTCTACTTTGGCTTCATCTCTTTTGGGCCAATATTAAAAGAAAAAGGAAAAATCCCTTAGATGTCATTTACTATATATGTTGACATTCAAATGTAGCCCAAACCCAATTCCTCACTTCTATATTACAGAAGGTCCAGAAACAGTTGTTTTACATGACAAATTACACTGCTGCAGCCACACTTGTTATTAGTATGGAAGGTAGATATGTTAGATTTAGGGTGAAAAAAATCTACAAAAGATTAATTGCAGTCTATTAAAATTCTAAATTCATCATCACTGGAAATTCTCGTCATTTTATGCCAGAGTAGGAGAATTCCAATGCATTCATGAAATGAATCCAGTATGTGCTAATCTGCCATGCCAACCTCATTCAAACTTGAGGGCCCAAATGTATTATAAAGCATAATTACTCCAGAGCTAAAATCTTAAGCAAGGATTTGAGGGCAGTGTCTGTGAAACACAAATTGAAGCTGCCACGGTTCATGTATAAACAGAGAACTTAATCTAGTAGAACCAGTAAAAGCGAGACCTTCTTAAATTGCCCCAGGTATCAAAACAGAAGTGTTATTAGAATGTCCATATTTCATAATGGTTTTGAACACTGCTCGCTTTAAAATGGATTTAAAGACCTCCAAAGCAGTGAAGACTTCCATATGTTTTAAATTAAGCATTTTTAATGTCTTTTATATTCGCTAGCAATTGCCACAGTAGAATTATTTTTTTAACATAATTATGTCCGCAAATATGCAGTATTTAGGTAGATTATTATGGGTCTATGTGTCTCTCTTTTTTTTTCTGTTCAGTTGTATCAGAGAATGTGAAAGATTTTTAGTAATGTATTGTCAGTCACTGAAGTGTCATAGAAGAGGAGATGGTCTTTCTTCATTAGCCTGTTTCAGGACAGCAGTGTAACTTCTGAGAATACCATTCAGGACCGTTTAAATCAGCACATCATTTCTTTCTTTAAGGTAATCATAGAAGTCTTCTTTCAAAAAGTAACCTGATGAAGACAAGTGGGGTCAAAGCTGACAGAAACAAATTGTTCTTCACTACTGAAAATCCCATTTGGTAATAAAAAGTTCAGTTCAAACCAGGATTTCTGTTCTGAGCTTTGAGAAACTTGTATTTGCTTAGCACAAGTGAACAGAGGTTAAGTGCAAAACTTCTTCTGCCCTTATTGTCTGACTGCAGCATGCAAAAAAAAAAGAAACAGGAAATCCCTGGCACTAGTACTTCTTTACTTTTCCACAATATCCATAGCTTAATTTATCCTAAAATTATTATGGCTTGATGATCAGCTAACTCGCAGCACTCATCATAATTTTCGCTGGCTGTTTGCAAAACATTACATCTGGGTAATTTAATGCAAGTTACTTTTGTGAGCACGTGCTTAAAATAAAATACACAGATAACATAGGCAGATGAGACATCTCATTGCATGATAGTGCTGGAATGAACACTTTGTATCTATGTAACTGCTTATAGGAACAAACTCAAATCACAGGGAATGCATAATGGAGAGTCCTAATGTGCTAAAACACGCTATCTTTGTTTCTGTATAAATTGTTCTCTCTCTGTAAACCTTTCCTCACATATTTCCCTGCTGGGACAGATGATGGTTGAAATAGTTCCTTCTATTTCATATGCATAAAATTACATGATGAGTCATTTTTTTATAAGCTTAAGTTTAGTGTTAGTGTTTACCCTGTGTGACTCATGACCTAACTGGCCTTCTGTGCACTCAAGAAAAGAGTGGAAAGTATTAAATGTCCTGAAATCATTAGAATGGCTTTGCTATTTGTTTCAGTGTAGATGCAGTCCAGCCATCTAATAATGACAAACATTTTAGAGAAATGGGGATCTCTTTGCCACTGCCCAGGGAGTGACTCACATCAACAATAATACCCCAGAAAGCATTTTGATATCTAGTTTTCACAGCTGGCCACAGCCATTAGGGCACAGTACTTCTTTCCTTCTAATGCCATTCCTTCTACCACAGTTCTGGATCCGAATTAATTTCTCCAACTCTGTCTTCTCTGATACCCTGAGCCCCTTCTCCACCACTCCCTAACTGATAATTCACAGTGTCCCCATTCTAACTTTGGAAGAAAAACAACATTCGTTGCTTGCATTCACATTCCATCTGCCCCTCTAAGGGCTGAAGTTGCCCAGGGGGTGGCTTCTGGACACAGGGCTCCTCCTCAAACTGGTGGTGACTAGAGATGGGCAGAAAGGGAAAAAAGGAGAGGCCAGCAATGTTATAAAGAGGTAAGAGAATATTGAGAGAAGGAGGAGAAAGGATAAATGAAAGAGAAGAGTGGTTAGTGGGCAGAAACTGTAGAAGAGGGGTCAGAAAGGTGAGGGAGATGGTGACGAGAGAGACTAGATAATTTTAATATTTTTTTTAATATATAGAATGAAAAAACATATCAAGATACAACTTTAAAATAAATTTTTATTAGCAATATTTGCAAAAATATGAACAAAAATAAAAGAACAATTCTTTGCAACAGGGACTATTTTTAGTACTGTAGAGCTCAAAACAAGCTGCAGGTGCTATAATATTAAACAAAATGAAACAAACAAATGAAAAAAAAATCACCATTACTCAAATAGGATCTACGGGCATACTGAATGTCCATCATTTCTACACTGAGTTCATTGTTCTGTACATTTGACTTTTATGTCTGCATAAAAAAATTTCCTGAAATTTTTGGTTTGCAAAATGAGAATTTGATCAATTCAGAAGAAAAAGATGCTAGTGTATGGGAAACTGAGCTGGTAAACACAGATTTAAAGGACTTGTGAAAGTTCTAAGTAGAAATATCTTTTGATCTTTGAAGTTTTGCTGCTCTGTCAACATTATCCATAACTTTGATGGTCTTTTCTATTCTAAAACAGGTGGCTAAGTCATGAAAATAAATAACAGAGATACTGTCCAAAGGTTACTTTAATCATGGATATTGACCCAACACTAAAATGAGGATGGAAAGGCTTCTTATGAATATATTTACAATCTCAGGCTTTCCCTTCTCATGATGCCATGATGATTTTTTGCTTTTTCTTTTATACCCCTTTTATATACTCTCTTTTATATAGCTTTTATGTATTCTTAGTGCTTTTAGCCCACATAGTTATAATTCTTTAAGTTTGATAACTTCCCTTAGACCCAGTATTCCATTAAAACGAGAGACCAAACATTCTGGAAACCCCAGAAACCAAGGGCCTCTCCAGAACCCATTCTGTAAACAAAGCCAGGCCCATCCAGGGGGAAGGTTCCTCGATGAGGGGTCTCACCCGAGTCCCTCATTGGGGAATCTTCGATAGATGTGCTAATTTTTGCAAGGCATATAATTGCATACTCATCACATTGTGCAGGGCCATTTTCTTCAGTGGGATTTCGGGGTGAATTTCGATGTGCATTTCATCACACCCGAGCATCCTTAAATAAATACCGAGATAAAACCCTTTTCCCCTCTTAACTGTTTTCAGCTCTCTTAATTTTAAGACCAGGAAAAGGTGTCACTCGCAGTAGCCAAAGGATTTGCTACAGGAAAAGGCATTCAACAGACTAGTCTGCCTTGGAGAGGCCATAACCAAACTAGCCAAGAGTTGTGTTGATTCACATCTGTTTTCTGGCTACCCCAGAGGAGTGGGTATAGTTTTATTTCTTATTATTATCTGGGGCTGCAGTGAAAAAAGCAGATGCTGTTTTCTTTCAAAGGCTAGTAAGAAAGGCAACATTTTTTCCAAGCGAATTTGAAAGGCTAGTTCTGTCATCACTGTCCATGGACCCTTCCATTCGAAACTCTCTGCATTTGCACTCCATTTTTGCATTGTCTAAACACATCCCAGTGAAGTGAAACTGGTTCAAGGGAGCTAGAAGTCATGTATTATTTTCATTAATTTTTTGCATGAGAAAATCTTGACCAGCATAGGTTTAAAATGACCACATGGATCTTTACATTTACAGAGCAAAAAAAATAAAAGATTGTAAGTGATGGAACATAACTTGTAAATACACTTAATTCCAAACCTATTTAGTCTCTGAGCGGTTTTCTGTGATAGTCAAATAGGGCCTCAAACTACCTTCCTAAAATTATGCCTTACTGCAAACATTTTAATGTTTATAAGGGAACTGACTCTACAAGTTAAAAGAACTCAGTCCCCAAGTGTTTATCCAGTGTTTGGATTGCTTCCCCAATGCCTATGATAAAAAGTACCTTTCCTAAAGCAGTGCTTATTTCCTTCAAGTATTCATAGGCAGCTGTCATGTACCCACTGAGTTTCTGCATAGTTGATCTCCTGTGCGTGTATATTATCCTTCTAAACGTTCTTCAGAAGTCAAATCACACCATTTCCCTTTCCTGCTGTGTTTGGCAGCGTTTTCTTGTGCCTGATAGTGAGTGGAAGTTCTCTGTGTGATCAGTCAGAGGCCCAGGGAGGCACCCCCTGCACAGAGACAGGAGATGCAGGAGCAGTGCCTCCACCCAGCACTTTGAGAAGGGAGCACCCAACAGAGGAAAATAGAGAAGACCGGCAAGACTGGTGTGATTTTGTCTCCACTCACCAGAGAGTTAGTACTTCAGTCCTGAATAGATGATTATGAACCCTTTTGTGGAACTGGTCAGTAGATTAAGCTGTGATGTGCTCAGAAGAGACTAATGGCAATAATTCTGCTCCTTTGCTTGAGCCCTTAATCCGAGCAATGAGAGCATTCAGCAGGCCTTCGTCCAGCAATTTCACTTTTCCCATTATAGTCCCCTGAAGACAATGTATAGATAGTAGCACTGTTCCTAAATCCTTAGGGAGTCTAACACTTGGAGTTAAGTGCAACTAGAGCATGGTTATATAAATCTTGTAAGAATAGACTTTAATTCTTTGGAAGAAAAAATAGACATTCTTTAATTACTTTTGCTTGCTTTTCTTCACTTTAGATTTGCTGTAAATGGTGAATTGCAGATATGATAATGTTATCCTCCTTAGAAAATGATTGTTAGAATCGTAGAAGCAGGGATATGGCTGCTCTCTTGAAATTCTGCCCTTGGGATAGAGAAAAAAGTTGGGCTGACTCAGAAATTGTCAGTTTTAGTGTGTTTCATTTTTATCTCAAAGGCAAATTCTTGTTAAATGCTAGGTTCAAGTGCAAGAGCTGAAAACCTGTGACTATAATATGTGAGCTACAGTAACAACCTAAAACTGACAGCAGAAGGAAAAGACAGAAGTCTCAAGATGAAGCAAAATAATTGCTCAAATTGACAGTCTAACAAAAAGTAGAAAAAAACAACCTCATTCGACTGTGCATGAGTGTATCTGTGTTTTTTATTGTTTCAGTGATAAGAATGATAGTTGTCTAAACAGACTTCATAATGACTGAGTTAATATGTGGAGGATTAACGCCAGGTAGATTGAGTATGGTGTAGAAACAGGTATTATCTAACACGTGAAGTACAAGCTTCCCAGAACAGTAAATGTCGTTTATATGTGTCTGCTCAGGGTCTGACTGTGACCCATTGGATTGGGCTCAGCTGAATTAAGTAAATAACTACAGCAAACAAAACCAGGTGCAGTAAAATTTTGGCTAAGGTAGAACGAAGCAGGAGTAGCACAGAGCAGCGTGGTGAGCGTGATGGGTAAAGGGATCATCACCAGTGTGAAAGCAACATAATAGCAGAGTTACACTCATCAACCTGACAGAACTTCCCAGCACAACCCAGCCCTGGTGGTAAACACTGATTTGGTTTGCCTCTTGGGCTGCCTCAGAGCCCAGGTGTCCTGCCCAAACAGGGTGTCCTGCTTCCCACTGGAAGCTGCACAAGCTCATGCCCTAGCTGCACCATGGTGCCTAGCTCTGTTTTTCCTTAATTCCAAAATACTTTTGGCAGCAATTTATTTTTTGGGGTGGTTTTTTTTTGTTTGTTTGTTTGATTGCTTGTTTGTTTTTGTTTGTTTTGTTTTTGGAGAAAAATAGAAAATGGCAGAAGTGTCCAGACATGGAGCTG
The DNA here is from genome assembly GCA_013400235.1 of Oriolus oriolus. Taxonomy (NCBI): domain Eukaryota; kingdom Metazoa; phylum Chordata; class Aves; order Passeriformes; family Corvidae; genus Oriolus; species Oriolus oriolus. The sequence goes on from VXBT01013163.1 coordinate 225,762, forward strand.
CATTTAGAGGATCATAAGTTTCCTGTTTGATGCTTCAAAGTGCCTTCTCTCATATTAATCTAGGACACAGTTTTTTAAAAAGTGACAGAGATTCTGTAATTTTATGTAGAATATTAAAATAATTGCTGCTTGCATTTTAAGTCAATTCACTGTCTAAAAAGCTACGATATATTTTAGTGTCGTTTTTTTCAGCTACAACATTTTAAAACACAAAAATTCCCTTTCTCAGGTCAGTGCAGAATGCATTGAGTAAGAATCTGCCAATTTCCTTTCATGTTTGATCTTTGCTTCCTTGATCATTTCCGTAATCCCTATCGCTTTGGCTGTCTGTGCCTCCACTTGTAGCATTAACCTTGATGTTTTGTAATAGATGTCTCACATGGCCTTTGCTCTTTCCTGTTCTCTCCCTTAATTTCCTTGGCTATCCACACTAGTGGTTTTCTTCTTTTATAGCCTATTTATTTCCCAGTGTTATGTTCTTTCCTTGGACTCTCATTTAATTAAAGCTGTACTGTCAACTTGAAAATCACATTTCCATCTGAAAATGTTGTGTCTTCTCTTGTTACACGGAGCCCTTGAGATGACTCTGGCTAAAAGGCAGAGCAGATTGAGGGGGTGTGGGGTGTGTGCCTTGCCTTTTGTCATTTCACTTGTGTAACATTCCAGCATTATTTTAGTGTCTGGCATTTCTGCTGCCTTAGACAGTTCTGCCACAGGCTGTTTGCAGGAGGAGGAGAGAAATAACCCTTCCAGCCTCCCATCATTTCCCCTGTGGCCTTACAGGAATATGTGAGTCAAGATCAAGCCAGTACTGAATGAATTAAGGTGTATTACTGTGCTGCTCTAAAAGAAAATTAAACTCCAGACCTCTTGCTCCCCCAGTTGTTAGGGAAGGACCAGGATGTGCATGGGCAGTTCTGAGATGTTTTCATTAGTGCTTTCATGACTTCTGAAAATACAGCCACCTCTGTTTGTTCTCTATTTTCCCCTGCTCTATTATACACCAATCACAGAGCAAATATGGCCCTCTCAAATAAGCCAAATGTCGAATAAAGAAAAGCACTTTTTGCTCATAAGTACCCTCCATTAGGAGAGAAATAACTCCTGCTGCACCAAAACTCTGTATTCTGGGACAGTATTTACTTTTTAATTTCTAATTTTGAAACCTCACCCCAAACAATTTTATAATAATATTGTCATCCCTTACTTCAGCAGACACACTTATACTCACAGCATGCACAAGACATTGTGTTGCGTACTTCAAGCCCATTTGAAAATAGACAGTGAAAATAGTAACAGTAGCCTCTATGAATTATGGATATGGAGATATTTATGTGTTAGTGTAAAACAGAGAGATAACATACAGAACAGAATTAGGAAATGTGGTGGTGATTTATGTCTTTGAGTAAGTTATGGCCTTCATAAATTAGGTGGCTGGAAAGACTGACCACAGCAACACCGTAACTGAGCCCCCCAAGTTCACAAGGACTCTTTCTCCTTCCTTTTTCTTTGTTTAAAGTACTTTGCAGTATTGCTGGTGGTGAACGCAGAGTGTTGGAGTTGTTGCAACAGTTAAGATCACTTTGCAAGGGTAAGACAGGGAAAGAGTACAGAATAAGGGGTCGTCTCTTTGTGTGAAAGGAAAAATAGAATTTTCTTAGTAGACTTGTTGGGGGTTTCTTAAAGGTTTTGTATCACTTATGATTTCATAATTTTCTTGCTAATGGGCTCAGTCATGTAATTTCCTCTCTCTTTTACTCAAAGCTAATGGATTTTAAAGACTTTTGCACAGGAGGGAAAGGTTTTCAGTCCACTGAAAACCCTGTACTTTGCAGCCATCTTACCCACTGGGTTATCCCATGAAAGGAAAATCTCTCCACACTAATATTATGATTTAAATTGCCTACATCTTTCAGTGGGTATTTAATCAATTCAAACCATGTTTATCAACATTTTCTGAATAACTGCAATGACAGATTTTGGCAAAAGACCTTTTGTCAAAGGAACTTACATGTTTGCTTCAATATAGAATGTTTTATTCCTTCTGGTAAAAGCATAAATGCTGTCTGGCCAGATCTTAGTGCTTTCTAAGTGAATTATACTCTATATTGAAAAATATTACAGTAAATAGATGTGAATTTACTAAGCTCTGGGAAGCAATGGCTTGCTCAGTGTGTGGGTGAATTTCTTAATAAAGGTACTTGGTCAGGGTTAGATGTCTGTTTACCAGAGAGGGTTATCAGTGCTGTGCCGCATGCATCGTCACAGACCCCAGCTTTAGATCAGGTGTTATTGCCTGGCAGGATTTCCCTACTCTGAAAGTGCTCAGTCTCAAACATAAAAAAAAAAATAAAAGTACAAGCTTCTTTCTTGTGTAGTTTAAACACATTCTTATTTTCTATAAACCTGATAAGTAAAATTCCATTTTTATATTCGTTAAAAAAATTATTCCTGAAATCCAGAATCCAGATCAACATATTAGGTTACCCTCTTGTTCCTTGGAGGGAGCCCTTTGAGGGCATCCAATGTCCCAAATCCAGGAACAAATGTTTGTGAGAGAACTGTGCCTGAACAAAGGTTCCACTGGCTGCAGTGAGTGTGTGATTCGGGCACCAGATGGAGTTTTCGTCCATCAGAAAAATGGAAAAATTGGACACCCTCATGACTGGGAAAAAGAGTCAGGTTTTAGTTTATAAACCAATGTATACAAATATTGTATTTTAACACATAATTTTTTCACAGGTTTATGAGCTGTTCCTCTGATTAAAATGAAAGATATTCAATTAGCTTGAATTAGCTGTTGGGAAAAACACAGTGAGGGCTTTTAAGCCCCAGAAAGGGCAACAGTGGCTGAAGAGCTGATTTAAGAAAATGTCAAAATTAGAAAATATGTCTTTTCACATCCTAAAAGTCCCTACATTTTATTCTAAAGATTGAAAGAAAAGGATTTTATTCCTGAGGGACTTTCAGAGCACTCTGATGTCCTCCACAGTCCCGACACTACTTGACTTTCTGCAACTTCTTGGAAAGGAGTTGGAGAGCAAATGTTTCATTAGTTGTTTCAAAATCTCTGGGACAGACCTTTGGTATCAGTATTTCCTGAGACTAATGGAAAAAGATATTTTGAGGATGCTAAAGATTTTTGTTATCTAAATTCTTAGTGAAGCCCCATTCAACATGGTGTTAAAATTCTGATTTTCTTTGCATTGCTGGTAAGAACTCAGATGTCTGTTAGCTGGGAATTGAAACAACTGGGGCAAATAAGAATAATTCCTTCTAATAGAATAACTATCTGAACAAACAGCATATTGTTTTCTTAATAAAGCTCATAGTCAAAGTGTTTTTTTGGATATTCATCTGCTTCTGGATGGTATCATAAAGATGCCAAAAACACTTTTCCCACCTGCAATTGCCAAAGGGTTTGTGCCCTTTTCTGTCCAAGTCTCTCAGAATGGTTATCCGTGGCTTTTTGTACCCAGCTTAAATTACACTGATCATCTTGCAAGGTTTATTTTCCATTTTCAGTTCAGCAGCTTTGTAGGCACAGAGCACATTATCATGTGTTAGATTTTATTATGTACTGTTTCTGTATTCAGTGCAGGTTCTTGGTTTCAGTCTCTTCTTTGGATCTTTCAAATCTGTTCCTCTTGTCATGCTCTGCCCTTGTAACTGAGATGAGCTGAGGCATTTGAGATAACTCTCTGCAGGTATTTTGGCAGTTGCAAGAAAGACAGTGTCATTGGCAGGGTATAATTCAGCATTTTCTTTCACTCTTGATCCTTGAAGATTATTGACCTGCAGAGTACATAGCTCAGCCTGTTAAGTAGATCTTTTAGTTGCTTTCACCATGCACTTGAGGAGATAGTAAGGTATGAAGGCAGGATTATGATTTTCTCTTCAGTCAAATTAAGTGAAATTTAAATCAGGGGAAACTTCACAATTAAAGGTCGTTTGAACAAGGATCAGTTTTGTCCAAGTGCACTAACAGGATTTTAATTTTTGATTGATCTGATTCTCCTTTCACATAACATGGATGAAAGGAACTTCAGTGAACTCACTGGACCTTCACAATTGCAAAAAATAAAGGATATTTTCTGACTGTGTAATTTAGCTTTTTTAACACTAACTGCTGGGAAACAGATGCACATGCACATACTCAACAGCATGTATTCAATTTGTTCATTTCTCATGATAATGTAGGAACAGGTAACGTGCTCTCTCTAAAATGCCTGCTACCTTAATGTGTAAGATAGTATAAGATAGAGCAAAGTAAAATGAGTCTTATTCCTCCTTCATTTCACAAGAAAATTAATTTTGACCATTGCTTTATATAGATTTGCGTGATGGTAACTTAGGTTAGATAGACTTCTCAGCTTTTCTATCCAAATTCAAGATGGGAACAATTCCCTGTAAGTCTCATTATCATAATAAAATCCTATTACAATATGCTGAGGGGAAAAAGACCCTAAACAGAAACACTTACATTTACATGCAAGTCTGCTTTAGTGATTGGCATCTTTATGATACCCAGGTGCTCTGCATGCTTCTTTATGAGAATTGAATTACATGACCTGGAAGTTCAGAGTAAATGTCTAAGCTTTACTAGTCCTTGAAAAGCAGTAAGGTGGGGAAGATGTTGCAATACTTGTTAGTGAAACTATTTGGAAATTGAATTACAGATGCTCTCAGGGCCACATCCCATCCTTATATAATTTACAGAAGCAAGTTATCTCCCTGACCCTCAAACCTCCTGTACGGTGGTTTCCTTGCTAAATAAAAACAACTCGATCATCTACTTTGACAAGCCAAAGCTAGGAATCAATTTTTAAAGCCCAAGTCTAGCAAACCATGTCCCTTGCTCAGTATTGTGGGATCTCCCCTCTTTCTTCAGCTGGAGGTGCTCAGTACTGCCTGGATGATGCTTGCAGCATGTGTGGGCAGTGCCTTCAAGGGTTTGGTCTGTTTAGTGGTGGTTAACTCTCTCTGAAAACTTCAAAATGCAAAATTCACTTTGAAATGGGTTATTTCACACCAAGTTTCCTTGTTACCCATTCCGTAGTCCCTGACTTTGAAGAAAGACTTTAGTCAGTGCTCTGGAAGGGCCAGATAACACAGGCACTGCAGCCTGCCCTTGAACTCCACGGCTGGGAAGGACAGGTTGTACTACAAGCTCACACTGACACAGCCGTGCTGCCAGTGCTCAGAGCAGATGTGAAATGTGCTGATAAAAGCGTTTTTCTGTACGTGCAGATAGATTATTTCATTGAAAGGCATGAAATAAATGGGTAAAACCCATTATTTTGTCAGGATACTTCCCTATCAAAATGCACCTGAAGAGGTCTCCTCCCTGCCTGGTTGTGACTCTACAAAGCTGCACCCATTGACATATTAGCTCGTTCAACGAGGTGTTTCGCTAAAATTCCAGATATTTTGTGTTACTGAAAGTAACAATAAGAAAATGGGATGGCGTGAAGAACAATATTAATAATACATGAAAAGAAAATGTCGAAATACGTAATACAATGGTACAAAAAGGATTTTACCAGATTTCCTTGATTATTTAAATATAGGAGAGTCCTGATGCATCAATCGAAACTTAGTTGGGCAAGGGAAAAGTAACATTCCTGAGGAAACATATGGTATTATAGTAATTACATTATGTTATAATAATTTGTGTCTGTTTCTAATATCTGATACAGATGGAAGTTTGTAGCACTTTAATATAGGCTATCACAACTAATCCCAAAAGTGTTGGACAGTACAGTTTGTTTCTCAGGGGAGAAAATTTATACTCTAAATAATATTTTGGAGGCAAAAAAGAAAATTCATAAGTGCTAGATCTTGATAAATTAGAATAATGTGAACTGGGTTACAGTAAAATAACACTTTGTTAAATTGTAGTGGACTATCCTCATCTTGGAATTTATTCCAGCCTCATTGATAGAGGGCTCATTATTTGAGTGCCATCATGACTGGTTCAGTTAACTACTCTATCTTGCAAAAATGCCAGAAAAATAAAGTTGTATCAGGAAAGTTACACATGCCAGTGGTGCATAGGTTACCTGGACCCTTCATCTCAAAAGCTTCCAAGATAGAAGTAATCTTTTAATCTTCTGAGCGAGTCTCAAGGCTCTCTTTTTTAATGCTGTACTACATTTTCATCTGCCTTTTTTCTTTTTCCTTTTCTGAACCTCCTTGCTAAATCTATTCCGTGTTTATTAGGTGCTAGAGATGTCGCTTCAACCTTACTGACAGCAAAGGCTCTGGTGAAGTATGTCTTATATAAAAAGAAGATGATTTCCCAGGGTATGCAAAGGGTCATTACTAATGGCAAGGAAAAGATTTTGAACCTGATCTTGGCCGAATGGCAGAACAGATCAGTGAAAGAAAACATAAGGATGTCACAGAAAATGGGACAGGATAGTAGAATGGAAATACATATTGGCTGAATGCAAGCCTTTTGTATATAGGAGCTGATTTCTGATTCAGATAATTTAATTAAATGCAATGATGTTTATTTATCACCTTCTGGTAAATTATGAAGGTTTTGTATATTTTATTCTGCCTCTTTGGCATTAACAACACTGCTTGTCTTGCACCACAGAATGGCAGCTAGTGAGGAACACACCCTGTGCATCACTGAGCTTGGCCAAGGAGCAGCTGATGAGCCCTCATTGTGTTTGAGAAGCTGTGCAGTTTCTAGACCAGGGCTGGTGAGATTGAGGTGGTGCAGCATCACAAACAGTCCCAGTGATGATAACATGTAAGTAACAGTAACAGGAGGTGTTATGTCTCCTTGGCCAAATTACAGTTTTTAACCTCAGGCAATAAATGTTAAGTATAACCCACTGACTCTGTTCACACCATCGGCTCAGTCACTGCCCGTACCTCTGCTTGAGCCCTGACTCATGGGCCCTCCAAACCCATGGCAGTACCTTTCCTTTTCCTGATACAGTTACTATTTTGGGTGATAGTGTCCAAATGCCTGGAATTACGCTGTAGTTTATTCTGCCTTCCAATACAACGTAGCCAACTGGAACTGGGAAATTTCCTGATTGTAATCACCTGCTTCAGATATGTTTGACTTTTGTCACTTCTTCCTTATTTTTGATGCAAAACCTACTTTTGAGTTTCTTTCAGTACAGGGTCCAACAGAGGAAGAATAATGGCAATTTGTACAATGTCTTTCCATCGCCTTTTCCTTTGATCATTATTTTAAATATATTCTGTCAGATGAATCATCAAATATCCTTGTGATTTCCTTACAAATGTATTCTTTCTTTCTATAATGCTAATTAAGTGTCTGGTGAAAGCAATGGACAAGCAATGCTGGGCAAATTCAGCTTGGCCTGAGGCTTGTCTTATCTTCAAACTGACTCCAAAATCTGTGGTTTGAAGGGCTATAGGAGTAGAAGTTCTAAATCAGTAGAAAGCTTAAACAAGATAGCAATAGCTCTAACATGTTATCATCTAATGGAAAGAGGAAAAGATAGCAGAAATAAGTAATATAGCTAAGTATGAATTGTGCAAATTAGGGTGTTTTGCTTAATTTAAAAACTTTCAAAAACTAGAAGGAGTTTGGTACAGAATACATCCATTACAAGAAGTTGTGAAAATATTTCAGGTGGGCATTATTGAAATAATATGCACATAAGATCTGACCTTTCTCCAAATAATTTTATCTGAAATGTCCTATAAAACTTTTTATTTGCAGATAATTGAAAAATCACACTTGGTATGTGAGATCAAAATATTGTCTCATCATCTTCTATGAGGAAGGTCAGCGTAGCACTCCCATGCTTTTTGTTTGTTTTCAGTTATATTTTCCTATCAATTATTGGCCCTTTCCTGCTTTCTATTGTATGAGCTATTCTGAAATTTTAAAATTTGCATATGTAAGTTCTATTCAGCTATGAATTTTTTAAAAAATTATTTACATCTTCATGGAAATTATCTATAAAAATTCCAGCAGCATCAAAAACGAAAGGAGGAAGAATCTCTTGTCAGTGAGTCACTGATTGGATGGAGCTTTCTAGATTTGACTGAAGTTTCTGGTGCCATCATCAGTGATCTTGTGTCAGCCTGATCATAGGCCTAGATTTGTATGTAGGGAATTAGGTGTATTAATAACTCAGAGAGGTCTGGGTCTCAAAACCAACATTCCTCATTTCCCTTGCCTGTAAACTGGTGCTGATGTTCATCTTGCATCTCCTTATTTCTTCAGTGCTGTGTGCAACAGTATTTTAATTGTACAGTTGCTTTTCCAGGACAGGTGCAAAATTGTTTTCCAGAACTATACAAAAATCATCATAAAGATGGGGGGAAAAAGTTATTTTATACACATGTAAAACAAAACATACCTTCTTCTTTCTCCCTTATGAGAAGAAGGGGTTGAAGCATTTTCTCAGTGGACACAACAGAAATAAAGAATGCCGGCTTTAAAGGGAAAAAATGAAACTGAGAATTCTCAGTTCACTGTAGTTTTCAGATAATTAGTCTAACTATTGATGAGCTCAAATTACTAGTTAGGGTATCACTGGCTATTTTTTTGGAATATGAACTCAGGACCCCTCCTAATCAGTTAAAAAAACCAAAACAAAACACTTTTTTGTGCCACCAGTCATGTCTATAAGAGAACAATATTTTCTGTCATTCCCATCCATTTCAACTTGTCTCTATTAGAAGTTTAATATATAGGTAGGTTAAGAGCAATATTCTGCAGTACATGAGGACATTTGTTTAATGCTTTCCATGCACTCACCCAGAGTGGCTATTACAGGAGGTGTCGTTTTACACATGCATTTTTTAAGAGAGTTAAAGTGATGAAAAAAAAGCAAAGTACAGTTAACACAATTTTTATTTTTTATTACTTGGAGTTAGTCAGCTGGAAAACTGGCTGTCTTGCCTTTAACTGTTTTGCTATTTAAATCTATCAGCATCTGAAAAATCTCTGTGGAATATAGCTTTTATTAAACTGAAAAGGCATCGTTGCTGACATCTGACTGAGAATTCTCATGATGGTTCGTAATTAATCTTCTGAGGGGCAGTTTCCAAGTTCACTGACAGTAAAAGGTGGGATCTGGGCCGGCAAAAAGAAGGTGCTGGAGGTTGGTGCTGCCTGCTATGGGATCCTGGTAATACTTCCCATTCTCAGAATGTGGGGAGTGTTGGAGGATGGGAGAACTTTGCAGAGATTTTTCTCAACAGCAAATATAATTGCCTTTGAGATACTGGACTGACCATGTACTAATATATCTGCAGGGATTGCCAAGGGGGTTTCCTGACTGGCAGAGAGGGCACTCAGGGAGGTGGTTCAAACTGCACTCATGCCCAGTGCCTTAATTTCTGGCAGTGGCTGAAGAAACCAACAACCCCTGAAAGCACTCGAGGTTAATGTGGTGGGAATGGTGGAGACTGTGTTTGGCACAAGGGATGCAACCATCAAACTCAGAGTCTTTTCTCAATGAGTACAACTCTCCATAGCAGAGAAAAAAGGTTGTAAATTCACTGGCTTGTGTCACACAGGGACATGGAGATGGCATTTTCTCCTCTCCAGCTCTGTGACAAAGCACAGCTCGAACTGCTCTGGAGCTCGGGGGCTGTTTCTCACAGTAACTGTGAAGGCATGCACTGATGGAAATCCACTTGGCTTGATTCCCTCCAAATATTGACCTGCATGAAAGCACACTGCAGTCAAGTAACTTACCCCAGGATAAGAGCAGGATTAGATCACAGTCATGTCCCTGGTCTGCTGTTGCTGTTCTTTTTCCTCCTTTTTGAGTCTGGCTTCTTAGAAAGGGAGGGAAATGGCCTGTTTTCCCACCGTTGCATCTTATATGGTCAATTGGACTTTTGCTGGGGTGATACCCAAATTCCCCATAAATGATCACTTTTTACTTGGAAAAGGTCTCATTGTTGGCATCTAGGGATCCTAGGGATCCACATTTAACTGGAAAAAAAATCTCTTCTCTGCAGTGGAAATTCTGTGGTGCAGCCCTTCAGCCTGGGATTAAAAATCTCTTGTGTAGGAAACAAATTAAACAAGTTTTTATTCCCTCACTTTGATTTGGTGAAACCCCACTACTTTGTATCACATAAGGCCTATTGACAGACTCTGGGGTCCCCAAGGTCTTTTCCCAGAACTTCTTACAAAGACTTCAGGTGCACCCTGAGTGTGCTGTGTCACATCCTAGGCAGGGCAGTGTTCTGCCTCCTTTGCTCAGGGGCTGATTTCATAGCAAGGCTGCTGTAAAATATGCGTGGGTAATAACAACATCACCTATGGCTACCTCAGGAGATCAGCTACTTTATTCATGAGTCTTTGTACCTAAAGGAGGATGCTGAACCAGAAATAAAATAGTGGACTGTTAGACAAGAAAATGGAGTTATTCCTGGTTTATTCTGTCAGGAATCAGGAAAAATAAAGAAGACCAAAAAAAAAAACCCCAAACTCAAGCCAGTGATTTTGATCTAAAACTACTTGTGCCGAGTATCTTTTGAAGAGGATGTGTATTTCTATTCAGCACTGTTGCCAGGTCAAACGCTGCTGTTTCCACATTCGGCTGTAGAGGTACTCCTCAACTCTTATCCATACACTGTCCTTTAAAGAAAGAAATGCATCTGGAGGCAGTCTTTTTGAAGAACAAAATTCTCCTTGACCTGTCATTGCAGGTGGGGTTAAGAAAAAGCTCAGCTTTATTAAGTGCTTTGAGAAAACCTTTATGTCCCTCACAGGATTTAGACAGTGCATGTGCCATTCCTTTGCATGCTTCCGAATGTGTTAAACAGGAAATAAATGAAAAATCTAAATGCTAAGCTTCATATAATTTTTCTCCAGCCAAAAAATTAATTAAATCGAAGGTGATATCAACCTAATACTATCTGTGTTGGTGAGACTTCATTAACAGATGCTGTTATAATATAGATCATACATTTTCACTGAAAGAGTGAAATGTGTGAGATAGCTGTCCATTAGCAGACAATTTAAGCTGACTCCAGAAAACACTCAGATTCAGTCTTCTGTGGATATCTTCTTTTACTGGCAGTCTTGCCTGTGTTTTCATTGCTTCCAATGGCCATTTAAGTGAAGAAATGCAACTCCCAGCATGAAAGGATTATTTTGCTAATCTTCCTTAAAGCTCCCCCCTGAGTATTCTATCAATATGAGGTTGTTGGTAGGAGACAACCTAAACCTAATATAAATCCTGTTTTTTGGAACTGTGATTTGAAGTTGCACGGCATTCCACAGTCATGTGGAAGGGTATTTAGTAGAATGCTTGTTATTCATCTTTCATTCAGTGTCCCTTAAATCTAAGACCCAATAGAATAATGTTTTCCTGTAGCTGTCCTGGCAAATATGGCTTTTATTACAGGAGATTCACACAGTTTTCAAATCCAGTTAGACTCATGCCATCCTGCTGAGGCATACATTAAAATTTAGCAAATGAATCTTATGGAATGACCTGCTTCTTCTGCCACAGTATTTGTTCCTTTTAGTAAAGGATTCTTCAATCTGAAATTTATTTTTTCTATTTTTCTACAGTGGGTTCTTTTAGTAAAGGGAATCACAGAATAAAATACAGAAACACAGAAAATGTATTCAGAGGCAGTGCTGTAAATGGGACAGTATGTTCCATCTGAGATAATAGAGATGACCTGCTGGTTAATAAAAGATAAAACCATTTCCAGGGCCCTGAACTAACTGCAAGAGAACCCAAAAGGAAAAGAATTTTTTCTGTGTAGGCTTTTTAGAAAAGCAAAATGAAACAAAAAACCCAGCACCCTTCCACCTCCATCCTACACGTGCATTGGAAATATGTCTCATTAACTAGATGAATCTACTGCACCAAAGGTACATTGCAATGTGATTTCACCAAGAAAAAAGATTTACTGAGATTCCCCTCAGTGAAAGAGATCCTGGCAAAAACACAGATCATTACAGCCAGAGTTGGACCTGACAGATTCTTGCTGTTTGACTGACCCTTAATTTTGTTAGGTGTGAGAAAATTTTGTCTAGCACATCAGAATATGAACTAACACACTAAATATTTTATTCTGTGCTAAATTAAGTATTACAGGTTTTAATTCATCTTCATCAAGCGTCCTTATTGAAAATAAAATAGGCACAGCTCAGCAGAGTAGGAGAGGAGAGGCGTAATAATTAAAGCACAAATAATCGGAGCATGTGACTCTATTAAAATTTATTATTAAGCTATTCTTTGCAAAGTGTGTCACAGATTTAGTGGTGCTTTGACTTGATGAAGTGTTCTAGCCAAAGCCCTGGGGTTTTGGATCCCTTAATCCTGCAAAGCCAGTCCTGGTAAGTGGAAGGGGCCGTGTGGCAGCATGAAGCCTCTTGGTCCTTCATTTCCCATCGTGTGAAGAGCGAACTGCCCCAGGCCATAGATCGGGGAGCCTGCACCGCTCTGCACCCGTGGCACCCCTGCTCGAGATCCTTCCCTAGAGCAGCAGTGAGCGCCTTCTCCGGGAGCCTTGGGAAAGGCCAGACCTGTTGGAGAACAAAGAGGTGCTCAGTGATTCCGTGAGGGTGGGCACTGGTGTTGGGATCCCTGTGCCTGCACGGTGTCGTGCCTGGGACTGATGGCTCCAGTGCCAGCTCTGGGATTAGGGAGCTCAGCCCCACCTCTGCCTCTGCGCTTCCCTGTGCCGAGCGTGAGCGCCGTGACTCTGGGGCTTGGAAATGGCTGCTTTGTTCTTCAGATCTAGGCCTGCAGAGTGAAATCCCACCAGATACAAGAAGGGCCAAAAGTGTTTGCTTTGGACACTTTGATAAAGACTTTTCTATTTGTAGCAAAACTTTCTGGATGGCACAGGGTTTTATCTTTTTTTATCTATTATATATAATTTTCACTCCTCTGTTTATATTTAATTTTAGTTCATTTTCTCTTGTGTTGTTCTGAGATTCTTATACTGAGACCATCCTGTTCATGAATGCACTTAATTTGTCCCTGCAGCTGCAGTCTGAAAACCTTTTTTAGCGATGGCTGTGGCAAATGACTAATCTGCACACACTGCTGCTCATGAACGTACTGTGCCACGTTTGCTTTAGTGAATGATCTGGTGTCAGAGTGTCCAAGAAGTCTTTCTGCCATTTGTGTTATGATTTTTCTGATGACCACAGAGTCTGAACGCATAGGCTTAAGGCTGTGTTAATTTTGCTTTTCTGCCTTGTTACCTTGTGATACTTTGGTTCTTATTAGAACTTTGCCAATTCTTCATTGAGTCTATTCAATTTCCAACAGGATATGCCTGGAGATAATCACCCTTTTTCCTCTCTGCAGTACCTGTACTTTCTTGTCAGTGATTCAGTCAGACACTGTTCCTTTCCTGAACATGCAGTTTTAATAGAAACGCCAAAGGTAGTGAGCCTGCTTTAATGACTAAGTGCATTGAATGGCACAGAATGGATGCATTAAAAAAGGAGTTGAGACAGTCCCCCAAAAAACCTTTGAAATCCAATAAGGAATATGGCTAATCTTTAAGAGCAAGATTGTGACTGTGGTCTCATGCAGCAGGAACCCATTTCATGCCCTGAGGGAGCTAGTTTGGATCTCTATTCCAGTGCAGGGCAGTATCAGGGGATCTGCCTGTTTACACCTTCTGCGGGGCAAGTGGGAGGGAGGGAAGAACGGGCAGGAAATGACTACAGACTTATTTTCTTCTCCTTCTCTCCTAAATGGCCTTTGTTTCTGGTTTGGAAGGATAACAGTTTACTGTTCACTTTTGCTTAGGGATGGACATGAAGGCAAAATCACCCTTCTGTCAGAGATGATGTGAATTAGATGGTTTTTAAGCCATCAATACATCAATGGCACTTTTTCTAGTCAAAATAATGGTACTCCAACCAAAAGTACTCCAACTAACTGCTCTCCAGTCCTTGCTTATGCTTTATTTACATCAGCCCATTTCCAGAGCCAACTGGAGCCATTGTTAGCAAGAGATTCTTTTCCTCTTTCAAGCTAGAAAGCCTAGGTAAAGCTCTAGGCTGTTACCAAGGTGTAAGAACCAGCAGGGTGTACACAGCCAGGCTCCCAGCTTCCTCTGCAGAGGGCAGCCCCTCAGGAAGCAGGGCTCTCCATACACAACACTCCTCCTTCAGTCACTGCCAGGAGAGGAGTGATCTGACCCATAAATATTAGAGTTGAAAAGACCTGTGGGGTCACCAGTTCCAGCCTCTGCAAACACTGTAGGTTGACGTGATCCTCAGGGATGAACGTTTGCCTTGAAATCAGTGACCCTCTTTGCCAGATTACCTCCCTCGTCTCTCATTTAGTCCTATTTAATCTACATTTTCCCCTTCAGTAATTCTGAGCTATTACTATACTTCTGCCTGCTTTCCCCATGCTGCCAACAGTCCTCCCACACCACCCTCCACCTTCTTGTTATTAATTCTTCTTAAGTACTCACAGCCTGTTATCATTTCATCTTTTCTCTAGATAGGGCAAATTCAGCAGTTGGCTTTCTTGCCTAACTACTCTTAATACAATAGCTGCTGTCTTCTGAACTTTGAGGGGTTTTTTGTTTGCTGCCTGCCCTAGTTAAGTGTTCTTTTTTCTTTAAATCTAACGTGATTTCCTAGTAGGGAATGCTCAGAGCAGTGCAGATGTAGCTTTACCAGCCAGGACTGTGTAAAACATTTCAGTTCCGTTTATAATATCTTACTGCACGTAGCCACAAGGACGGTAATCAATGGGATTGCAGAAAACACTGAATTTTACAGAAATCAAAGGGAAAATCACCAAGCCCTGTCGAAAACAGTGGAAGATAAATTAGGACAGAAAGATTAAGAAATTTACCGAAGTATGTATTCTTAATAATCCAAAGATAGATATCGGTAGAGTTAGGTTTATTTTTTATTTTTTAGAAAAAAATCTATAAAATCTTTTTTTTTAAAAAAGGAATTATATTTTAAATCCTTATTTCTTCTGTTCTGCAGAAAATGCTTTGGGCCAAGCTTCTTTACTGATTATTAGCCCACGCTGGGTGCACACAGCACTTTGCCCTTAGTCTGCAGGGCACCCCAGCCCGGCCATCACACAGCACAATACCCAGAACACTGCCTCTTCTT
Organism: Oriolus oriolus; assembly: GCA_013400235.1. Lineage (NCBI taxonomy): Eukaryota > Metazoa > Chordata > Aves > Passeriformes > Corvidae > Oriolus > Oriolus oriolus. Next base: position 240,850 of record VXBT01013163.1, read on the forward strand.
GCGTGGCTGATGCATCATATTCTAAGTCACAGCATGTACTGAGTGTAGGTGAAATAACTTAGCATGAAGACAAGGCCTGGTTTGAAAGAATCAGCCCCAGTTTGGGTTTGGATTTAAGAGCATATTGGTAGTAATACTGTGAAAAGAAATGTATAGCCTATCTCTTTTAAAATTGCTTTTAAATTGAGGGCATGGAAGGGTTGGCTTCTTATATAAGGTTTATATTTTTTATTATTAAAATTATGGCTTATATATTATATGTTTACTTTAATTTTAATTGCAAATAATTTTGCATAACATATGTTCAAGATTGTCTGAAACAAGTATACGATACCTCATCATATTTCTCTCCCAACACATGGAGAAAAAATAATGGGGGAGAAGGATATTCACTTAAAAACATAAAATCTTTAATTAAAGGTATCTATATGGGAAGCTTCTTTCTTCAGAATATTATTAAATATTGCCACCTTCAGGTGAAAGTGCATCTAAACATTTAAGCAGACTTTTTTCACACATATGCTTACAATTTTTCATCTTAGCTATTTTTAAACCATGTTTATGCTTTTTCTTCTGACAGTTGAGGACAGGAGGGCAGACAGGGGTGGTGTGCTGAATTTGGGGAAATTAAATTCTTTGGGTTTGAGGAAAGCAAAGCAGAGTGGAAGAAAGCATCACAGTTAACACATTAAACCCAAATAGTGTGTGGTTTCCTTGAACAAATCCTCTCAGAGAACTAGAATCCTGCAGTTTATTTTTATGTGACTTCATCTCTTGCAAAACTTCTCCCAAGTTCTCCCTGTCTAATATGGAAGAATAAAGATTATTTTTAAAGTGAATAGAATTGGCTTGGTTGAAATTCAGATCAAAGTTAAGCTTAAATTTCAAGAGAAATTCCCTAAATTAAGGAGAAACAACTGATTCTGCTGGAAAAGAAAATAAATTTATGATTAATTAAACAGTGATATTAATCTATACAAAATTCTCAAGGCTATTTCCCTGTACCAAACATTTCCATCTCTCTCTAAGTGTTTAGTGAAAAAACAATTATAAATAAAAGTACCCCTACTGGAGCAGGCACTCACATTAAGTTACATTTACTTTGTCCATGGGTTTGCCTCTGCTGGTTTCTTCCAGTGCTAAGTAGGGAGATTGGTCCATGGCAGTGAGTTATTGATTAGCCGATGGCAGGATCCCATTTCCTGTGTATCTAAAGTCAAATCCTTTTGAAACATGGCATTACACAAACAGTGCCTTCCACCCAGAGAAAAATGTCATGCTGTTCAGTAATAGCAATGGCAAACACTCCCTTTGGACTGAGCATAACGCTCCACTTCCCACTCAAATGGTTTTGCACTGTTGCACTAAAGAGCTGGCACATTACTCCCCACAGGTGGCTGCATTTCAGTGCCTGGGTGAAGAGAGTCTCTATTTCATCTTTCAGCTGTAGTGAGTACTAAACATAACGTGGGGCTCCTCTATTTCCACAGGCCATTAACCTTCCAAAACATTTATCTCCGGGGCTAAACTTTCCGGGACTTCAGCTTCAATTCCAGGAAATATCTCTATTCAAAAACAACGTATTGAGAGTGAATTAAGTCCCCTTGCAACAAGTAGTAACCATATGCCAGAGCTGAAGATGGGCTTAAACAGCTTTCTGAACTTACTCCTTTTCAAAAGTAACATTTTTATTTTAGCAAGTTTGATCAAAACTTCTTCATCCATTTTTGAATAATAAGTGAGTGGCAATAAGACACATAACCTTACTGAACTTCTGTTTGTAAAAGCATTTTAAGATATTGTACTTTATAAATAGTATTTTCATAGCATTTACGAAACACAGCAAAAGGTCAGGAGAAGTGAAAGCTGACACCTCCAAAGGAAAATCTGCAAGACTTGGCATAAAAAAGCCCCTAGCTTTCTTCTGAGGAGATACATCCAGCAGATAAACACAACCTCCTAAACAAGTAGTTTAAATTCCCTGTTAGCTGAAGGTAATATTTGCTTGACAGAGCAGATGGGAAAGGTGGTTCTCAATAGATAACTGGGCTAGTTTATCAAGGAAAGGGATGCGTGCCTCTTACATCTGCACCGACATAATGATGTGCTCCCCCCACCCCAGCCTGGCTTTTATTTCCACAACTCTGTTGAAGTAGAAACCACCAGTGACAGTCGTACTGGATGTGCTGGTCATGAGGGCTGCAACCAGCTCAAAGCAGATTCATGGAAGACAGAAAACAGCTCCACAGCCAAGGGCTAATTTGAGCAGTACACCCACTGCTCAGTGTCCAGTTCGAGCCAAATTAGGAAGAAATTAACATCTGTACTTGGTCTGCAACTCTGATTCTGTGATCTTACTCCACAGAGAGTGGACAGCCCACAGCCCGTCGAGCTCTCCTGCCCAGCGGTGGGCTGCACACCAGGATCTCCCCCTGGGTAGGGTTGTGCCTATCAAGCACATTTCTACTATTCAAGTTTGAGAAAATCCTTATCACATCAGATACTTGGTAAGTGAATTAGGAGTAGACACACTGAAATTCTGAAATCTTAGCCAAGTGACATAAGGGATGGATGGTGAGTACGTAATCCTTTGGACATAAACCATTGACCAAATCTGGGGCTAAGCCTGGGTTCAGCTGCATCTGAACTCCCCTCTGAGATGTTTAGAATGTAAGGGGGTTCTTAATGCACCTCATGGTCTTCCTGACAGCTTTGTCTGACCCTGTTCTTTATGCAGTAAATTCTTGCCATCAAATCTTGTTAAACCACTGTTGTTAACTCTCTGTCTTTTCTCAATCAAATATATTGTTGCTTCTCTCTTACGAATGAATGCATCACTCCATCCATGACAACTAAACAAAATGCTGCATATGCCACGTGTATAAAGTGCTGCACAACTCTTGCAGAGAAAGGTAATAGCTAAGCATTCAATACCTCATTTTCATTCCCACTGTCGCTTAGAAAATGTGGCTGAAGATGAGATATTCTCTGCGTTTATTGGATGGAGGATTATAACAAAAAATGAAGGGCTGTAGAAGAGGATGGTTAGTCAGAAATACTTTCTACAGTAGAAAGAGGAAATAAAACTGAAATTACGTACTAAAGGGAGGAAAACACATCCAACAGTAATTCAGCATTCAGTCACTGGCAAAAGGAGCTTAGCAGTCCAAATAAGAGATTTTGAAATATTTAATCTGCAGGATCTGTGGAATTATGTATAGGAAGAGATGTCTTGGCTGTTTTCTCAAACTAAATTGATTGAGGTCTTTGCATTTTATTACATGGATTCATTCTGATTAGTTCAAAAGCTAAAAGTCTTTCTTCCAAAGTGAGACTCAGAAACTCAAAAAGCTTTTTTGTTTTGTTTTGGAGTTTTTTTGTTTCTTCATTGGGATTTTTGGGGGGGTTTTGGGTTTTTTTGATTGGTTTGTTTTGTTTTTTGTGGTTTTGGTCTCCTTTAGAATGTCATGGGTTTATCTCAGAAACACTGCAGCATTATTCCTGAGTTCATGGCAGAAGAACTGCTGTGGTTCAGTGTGGCTAGATGGGGTAGTTATGATACAGTCACCACAGTGGTATCAGAACACTACAGTCTCTGAAGTGATTGAGGATGAATGGCTTATATAAAAGTAAAATATTATTACTGTGTACTCAATTGGGCCTTACTGAATAGGGTTAGCTGCTTTATTGGGTCTATCTCCTTGGAAACTGGTGACAGTCTAGAGTATCGACTACTAGTTAATCAAGATAGTATTGGCATATGCTCTGCTTAAGAGGTCAGACTTAGTTTCTGCAAAATAAAGTGCCCTTTAGCCAGGTGACAAATAGGTGTGAAATTCTGAATCGGTTGTTAAATGCACGAGTTGCCAAATAAAGATAAAGCAGCACATTTTCCTAGTCCCTTGGGTAGCTCAGAGAGGAGTACAGCGGTGCTGGCTGGGGGTAGGAGCAGTCTGCCAGCATCTCATCAAATCCCTCTTGGCCGAAGCACTGACAGACCACTGGCAGCTATAATTCTTGCCTGGCATTTCTGTAGCTCGTAACAAGCGAGTGTGTGCCGTGCACCCCACAAACAGCCCCACCCCAGGCACTGTCACACTGCCCAGCAAGGGGCCTGCCCACTCCCACACAAGTCCATGTGTGTGGCAGGTTCTTCCCAGGTCTCCTCGTGGCAGGACAGCAGAGCTTTTGGAGTGTGCGAGGAGACGTGTTCCACAAGACATCCGCCATTCAACTTCTTTGCCATCTTCAAGCGTGCCTGGGCCAGGGTGGACCTTTTCATGTGAATTTGGGAAAGCAGCCTGGGACTGTGGCTCTGTGATGTACAAAGCAGGAGTTCTGCTAAATCAAACAGCCGTCTGCAGAAGAACCAATCCAGTCTTTAGTGTTGCGAGGCACCGGGGTGTGATGGACTTGGCGTATGCGGAAGGGCCACAGCTTTGTCTTCTCTGCCTTAAGCCATTTGCTTACCTGTACTATAACCATATAGGAGTCCACAATTTTTTCCATAAGAATACTGATTTTCTCTTACCTGAAAAGTCATATATCCTCTTTGCAGGTAAAAAAAAATCCCCGAAACACAAAGTCTTTGATTTTTCTGTTAGAAAGATAATCATGCTAGTAAACTCTGCAAATCATTATGGTCTTCATAATGGGGCATTAAAATAAAAAGCCCACAGATGGTCTGTCATGATTTACAGCTTTGCCGGTAAACACCTTGGGCTGTTTTATTTTACCATGGAACCAAGGAGAATTTACCATTTCTCCTGTATCAAAAACCCTGAAGATACTGATAAGCCTTTTCCAAGTAAAAATTAGTAAAGTCACCATGAAACTGGTAGATAAGTCGTGGTAATTATTTAAGCATTGTTTTCGAAATTATTGTTTGATACATGAAATATTGTTTTCCATGTTGAAAATACTTTTGAATATTCTGTGCAGTGAACCTGGTGACTTCTGGAAGCTGTGTCTTATTATAGCTCCTTGAAAAATACATCGTAAATTAAAATAATTCAAAGTGCACTCTCCTTCAGAGTTTCCATTAAAATTCAGTGTCACTGTGGTTCTTTTTTTATACTGTCAACAATTTCTGGACTGTGGAAAACTTTGTGTTGGCTTCTTATTCTTAACTGAAAGACACAATAAAAGCTGAGAACCCTGTGATGTTATATTCTTCACTTCTAACATGGACTACAAACCTGCTGTTTGTCAGCAAGCTGTGATGCCTAGTATGCTATATTGCGTGTGTTTCTGGAAACCTCAGCTGCTGAAACCGTGTCCACAATTAGTCTCATCTAACTTATACTGTCTGAAGATTAAAGCATCTGTTTTCAACTGGTTTCCTCTTGTATGAGCAGCCTGTTTGGTGGAGTTCCAGGACAAGGTGAGGTGTGCGTCTCTTTCTGGAGAAGTCTTTCTCCTTCACCAACAGAAAGGGACTTTGGCTTAGCCTAAGCATTACCTTTTCCCTTTCTGAAACCCTTTCTGGGTTCCTTATCATAAAACTTATGTAACTCTTTGCATACCTTCTATTGTCAATCTTCAAGCAGAATAGTACTTTGTTTATTTATCTTTGCAGATTGATTTAGGACTATTAAATATGTCTTCTATTCTTTATTTTTCCATTTATTTCACATTTAAGTGAAAGGGAGGCTGTGAAAAGTCTGTCTCCAGTGCTCTGTACACCTCACAGGTACTGGGAATCTTACCTGCCTCCTGGGTGAATAAGGTTATTCAGTTTCTTCAGTGCAGAGGCTCTCTGTGGGACCAAGAAAGACTCGGGGGTATCTCCTCAAGGAAATGCTGAGAAGAGTTCATAGGACAGGCCATAAAGTGTTTCAGATTCAAACAGTCTATTCACAATTACAGCTGTATAATCTAGAAGAGTACCTTCTGATTAGAGATGTGATAACAAAATGCAGCCCTATCACCTTAGCTGTTCCTAGGCTGTGAGAATGTCAGTTATGGATAGTTTGGCCCTGGATAATTACACAACAAAATTTTTTTTAAGTGCTGTAGGAGTTAATTCTTTATGTGCTCTTAATTTATAGTATTTCACAGAGAAGGTAAATCAGCCTTGTAATTAGTTTTGTTCTCTATAAGCCTTTTCAAGACATTGAATGAAATAAAATTATGATCAAGACTAATGATGGACATGGATCAAGATGTCTTTTCTCTCCATTGTGAAATGGAATGTAATGAAAAGGTTTCATTCCATTATTCATTTAGAAGAATCAAGTCAAAAAACAGGACAAAAAATGAAAGAGAGGGTAAAGTCAGCAGAAGGCAAGGGAAGACCACTTCATCTCTTCCCAGTTTGCTAGAAAATACTTTTCCCTCTCTCAGTGTCACCTTTCACTCCCCCTACTCATAGATTATGTTAAAATATTTACTGAGGTTGTTCTTTAAACCCACAGCAGCTAAACCACTTTAGCATGGGGTGAATTTATAACAGGTTTCTTATAATTTGTGCCCAGGGACTGGAAAGAACAGTGCATCATTATGCAAGTGTCATGCATAACAGTCAGGCTAAATGGTGAAACAAAAGGGAAAAGGAAGGAAATCACTCATGGACATGGCTGGGAATCAACACAATAGTTTTCTCTGAAGCAATTCAGTCATATTGTGAAAATATATGCTTGGACCGTTTTAAAGCTTTTTATTATTTACTCAATAGGCTGTAACAGCTCTGAAGTTTACTGCAGTGTTTATTCAATAGACCAGCTCTGCATTTTTGGTCTGTCATGTCAAAATGCATCAGAGCAATTATAAAAGGGCACATTTTACTCAGTGCACCACAGTGGCTCCTCTGGAGCCCTTGATGTTGTACAGTTTTGTAGTGTGTTGCAGTTCCAATATCAATGCAGGCATACTCATGGTGTGCTCTTTCAGGAAGATCTAAGGACTGATTCCCTTCTAACCACTCAGGTACCTGCCTGGACAGCGAGGTTGTTCCAAGCAGCATTATATTATGCCAAGATTCTGTCTCTCTCCTTAAAATGAGAGAGCCTTCTAGATGTCAGCAGGCCAGTGGGATTTAATGCTACAGTCCAAATTTTACCAGAGGATTGTATAGTTAAACAAACACGAAAAAATCAAAACTTCCTCCAGTAACTTCCTCTGGTAACCCCTGTATGCTTGCTTGAAAATCTCAGTTTTTCTGGTGCATCTGTGAATATCTCCTTGACATTATCTTTAGCCCACAAATTTAGTGTTTTTTAAATAACGCACACTTGTCTTTGTCTTGCATCGATTCTTGTCAGTGTTCCCCTGCAGAGGAGACCTGTATGTTTGTGGTGATCCAAAAAGGAAGGTGAAGCAGCAAGCTAGAGTGTCCCGGGAAAGCCTGAGGTGCAAGGCTTTACTTTGCAAACCAGCAGCACCTCTCCAGGCTGCACGAGGGAGGAACACTTCTCTAAATAGCGGTCTGTCAGGACTGCAAGTGTTTTCACCTATGCCTGGCTTTCCCACAGCATGAAAACCCTGCTCCTGAGTTATTTACCTCAGGCCCTTTGAGACAAGGACCCTGTTCTAGCTATAAAAACACCTCCATAGATAAAACATGGTCCAGAATCTCAGTTACTGCATGTTTGCTTTATGACTGGAAATATTTAATATTGTCTTCTCTGTATTCCCTTACTTTTGTGAAACAAAATTGATTAATTGTTGGATATTTTTGATTTCTGCCTTCTATTGTTTTCTTAGTTCATTCAAAGCTGCTGGCATTGCTGAGGCATTAACACCAGTAAGAGGGGAGTTTGCATATGCAAATTTTACTACCTTAATTAAAAGCAGGAGCACTTGATTACACTGCTGAGCCCCAGAGCTGCAAATATGTAAACAAAGGTTACATGCTCAGAAAGGAAAATTGAGCCCTAAGTCACAGTTTTTTGATAGAATACTGTTAGTTTTTAGGCTGCTGTTAACATGAAGCCCAGTGCCAAATTTAATTCCTTATTCGTAGGATGAAGTGTGTGCTCTTTCAGGAGCACACTCTGTGGTTATTTTCTTTGGGTTTGGGATTGTTTCCTTCTCATTTTGTACTTGCTCCTCTGACTTGGAATGCCCTTGTTTCCTGGCTGGTAGCAATAAAGCAATTAAGAGCAGGTGTAGCTTGAAGAATATGATGCAGCATCTAGAAAAAGTGATTAACAGGAAAAATAAGGCACAGGTTTTAATTTGTTTCTTAATTGTCATCCAGGTGTGGCCTTAGTCCTTCAACATCCCGAGGATGCTGGGCTTCTGCTGACTCCAGGAATCACGAGGACTGACTGCTGGGCCAGAGAATACAATTTGGTGAGACTTTGTCTCTTGTAGTGACCACTTTTCTCCAAACTGCCTCTTCCTGTCTTTGCACAGTGGTCTTTAGTCCCCTCAGTTATCCTGGTACGACTGTCCTCAGTAAATCGGGTCATTCAAATCACCTGGCCACAAGAAAACCAAAAAGACAAACAGAGCGCCCTGATACTGTGTGCTTTCTCTAAAGCAGCTGATTTCAATTATCTAATTCCTTGCACAGCTCCACACAGAGTGCTGGCATGACTTGGAGCCCTGGGGTGAAGCAGGGGAGAAAAGGGCTGGGGAGAGGTATGTTGAGGAGCAGGAATTTCTTAGACTGGATATCCCAGTGCCATGTTTTGTAGACAGACCCTCTCTGACAAGGACAGTAGTGTTACATTTTAGTTTTTCTAATCGTAAAACAGTGTAACAATGCAAGAGATTCCCTTTCCTTACAAGGGTAAGTCTAATTGAGCTGACAAGTTCCCTTTTTGATCAGTCACTTATCTCCCAGCCTTAACAAATAGGACCAGTCCTGAAACACTTAAACACAATTAAAAGACACAAGACATTTGACACTGGCGTAGTTCTGACAAACCCACACTTCCCTGACTGCTTCCTTAAGAAGTCATGTGCACGGTGCCAAGTAGGGGGGATACTCTCTACTCCTTCATGCTGCTACACTGGCTCTGCAAGGCAGAGGTACATGCTGCTAGCCAGCAGGTCATAAGACCTGGTTTTGGTAAGGAGCTCTGGGATTTTCTGAGGTTATGGAGTGGTGTGCCCTGTTAATATTTTTAAAAATGAATATTGCAGGGAAATATTTTTTTTTTTTGCCAGTGATCTTAAAATTAATATTTTGAGGTCTTGTCTGCTCACTGTCTATCTGTGGGCTTTTACTGATGTGAAAGATATGTAGCAAATTTCAGTATCTGCACAAATGATCCCCAGAAACAGCAAAGGCTGCAGCCCACGTGTGACATTTTCAGTTTGTGAATTCCACTAACTTCTTTCACCGGAGGGTGCAATTCATGCCCCCTCTCCACACACAGCCTGTAACTGATTAGAAGCAACTAACCACAGAAGAAAATTTGTAAAATAAATTGCCATAAAATTCACAGGTCCAATGAAAGCATAGCTGGCAGGACCCAAGTTCAAGGCAGATCACAGCTGCACAAGCACCACTCAGAGTACAGCCTTCAGTGAGATTTATTGGCATTAAGAAAGACAATTTTGGTCAAACCCCATTGAATCAAAGCATGTATTTGCCAACTCCACATACTGACCCCAGCATAAATACTGAAATTTCTGTTCTCCGATCTGTAACATAGAGACTTCACATTGTCTGGAAAACAAATCTCGGCATCTTGCCTTAATTTGGCGTGGTGCTTAGAACACAGCATAATACACAGACTGGATTATTAACAGAAAGCAATGCATTTCCTCAAGATGAGCTAGAACCCAAACACCAAGAGCAAGTTCCTGTTACCAAGGTAAAGTACATTATTTAGTCAGTTCCTGCATACATCCCATTAACACTGATGGCAGTTTCAGGCACACGCATGTGTATCTTTCATTAGCACTAATGGGCAGTACATGCACATAGATCTTGGGCTAATACTGGTGGGAATTACATATACGTGCAACACTCATTAGCATTAATGAGGGTTCTCCTGTGGGTGTCTAATGATCATTAATGGCAGTTACATGCATGTGTGTTTCTCATTAACATTAGTGGCACGTGCATCTCTCATCAATATTGATGGGAAATGCAGGAAGCCGTATCTCCCATTAATATTAGGAGGAAAGATGCACTCACTGCAAGGAGAAAGCTATTCCTAACACTTCCTCAGCGAGGAAGTTTGAGCTGTTGTTAATTCTGTTCCAAAACAACTTCAGTTTGTGCTGTCTTTCAGTGAATTATCCGAGTCTCCGTGACCTTGGCCACAAGGTTTTGTTCCCACATGAACGAAGGAGTTCTGCAGAAGCCCAAACATTCTTTTCTTTGGAACCAGACAGCATGTCATCTCTGTGGGTTTTCTTAAGCAAACATATTTCTGAATTGCTGCTATTTCAAAGAAAATTCTGTATATGCTTTTCACAGCATAGGGTGGCACACACCAGCTGCTGAGTTATTGCCATAGGCACAACAAATTTATTATAAGTTCTTGTCATCGTAACTCCATTTTACACCGTGCGCTAATGCAGTATTGTGTTAAACACTGATGTGGTTCCTGATGAATGTGTAGTAGAGACTACAGGCCACAGCCTCCCCTCGGAGTAAAAAACGGTATGAATTTACTACAGGACTGAGCTTTTTATCCTTCCAGTTACAAAGGCATTAAACTTCAGTAACCCTTTCAAAAATGCGTTCTCACGCCTGCCAAATGGTTTCCGTGGGCTTTTCTGTAGGACTGTGGTTTGAGTCTCCTTTAGAACATAGGCCAGGGCTCTTGGCTACTGTCAGGGCAGAGCTCAGGGCTCCACGTGGTGGAGCAGCCAAGGGCTTTGCTGCTGGGGAGGATTTCCCCCTCCCTCCTCCAAGAGCCGTCACTTGCTGGGTGGGTGCTGAAGAGCAAGGCTGTCCACGTGGTGTGAGCAGTGCTGACCAGACAGGGCTAAGGAAGAATGCTGATCTCCCTATCTGTTACGTGTATGGGGATGTGGGGAGGTGATTGCATCAAGCTCTGAACAGGGAATCAAGTGATTTGCTATCAGTTCTCACCTTCATATCTTACAAATATCATACTTCTGCGACAAATTCTACTTTTCCTGTTCTTTGGTATACCTACCACCTTGTACAAAGGAATTATAACCTGAAACAGGATCTCTAGATGCCACTGTAAAAGCTTAGCTACATACAAACAAAATACAAATTGAAGTATTTTGTAATACAAGTAAACTTGTATTTTAAAATACAAGTTAATATAAACAAAAACAACCCAATCAGATATAAGCTATTTAAAACAGAGAGCAATATATTTAGTTTTAAAAGTGCCCTTTGGTAAGATAGTCTTATTGCTTTTCTCATTACTGTGCAGAATTAGAATAACCGTTGCCCATGCAAATTAGTTACAAGAAACAATATTTGCAAATAGCAGATGAAAATTAAAGGATTATATTTGGCAAACACAACTGCTAGATCAGATTCCCCAAGGCTGGGGGAGGTATAGATCACACCTTCCCTGCTGCACAGCAATACCTCAGTGCAGGGAATGGCAGGCTGTGCACTGCAGCTGTTGGGCCATTCCAGGAGCCTTCTGCAGAGGGGCAGCAGGAGTGGGAGAGCAGTTTCCAACTCCCACGAGAGCTGTGCAGACCAGGTGCCTGGTATGAGCCTTCCACCTGCCCCAGCTCTGCCCCTTTGGCAGCATGTGTTGCACACTCCGTTATTGCGCATCGGTTCCACATCAGCACAGGGATGTAAGAGGTGTTGTTGCTTTCTTTACAAGCAGATGTTTTATTGCTGGGCTCCTTGACCCCAGCCCCTATATGGATTCTGTATGGAACCAACTTCAATTCACATGAAAATCAACAGCCAATTCAGAGAGAGCAGGTGTAATCTACAAAACTCTTCACAAGCCCAGACATACAGACTCGGACACACGCTTGCATAAGGTACACACACACGCACACTTATCCACACTCATATTCCCTCACCCTGGAAAGTGCAATGCAGGAAAGGTGATTCTTGTGTTAATCTAGTCTAGGATGACAGATGTTAGAAGACATCAAGGAAAATCACAAAAATAATAGTATTTTGTCACGCTACAGTGGCATTAAAGATTCTAATCTGTAACTACAGCTTTCACTTATAATTCAGACTTTAGCTGCTAAACAAACTAAATAATTTATCAAGTACAATATGTTCTAACTCTGCAGCTTGCAAAAACTGCAGCCATACCTTTGTTTCAAAGAGTCACCAAATGGTGGAAATGTCAAGCTCTTCCTTAAAGTGCATCTTCTTCAATTCCCTTGGTAGATAGCACTGATTTTTTTTTCCTGAAAATGTTTTATTGTTTTTCTACTTTTCATCAGGGTGGGGTTGCCATGGCAATAAAGTAGGATGTCTTGCTGGATTTCACCTTTGCTGTCTTGCTTCATATGGTTCTCTCTCCTCAGAGCAAACATGGTGGACGCAATGCACATACAGATGTCTGATTTCAGATTTCTTTCTCGAGTGTGCTTGGCAGCTGCTCTCCTGAGACAGGCAAAGCAGCACTTCGCAAGCAGCACTTCACTTTACATTCATCCTCCCACTCTCTAGTGGCCACCATCACGTCTCCCTTGCTTTGTGAGCTCTCTTTTAAGATGAACAAAGCTTTTCATGAAAGACTTGCTTCCAGTGCAAACAAAAACTTTCGCTTAAGCGCTTCAATTAACCAAATGACCAAATCAATTCTCCTCTCAAAGTTAGTTGAGGCAAAATGGCGAAATATGCTGCAATAGATATTAGAAACACACATTTCATATCCCGGCAATCTGCCCAGAGTCACCCCAGTTACTGGATTTAAAAGGCTGAGTTTAGGATGTGATGCTGTGCCAGGGAACTGAGTCTCTCCTTTCCTCTGTCAGTGTTTATTGCCATACCAATTTTCCCATTTAGATTTCTCCCAGGAAGAAAAAGTTCAAAAATTATATCACTCACTGGGTTGAAAAGTTTTCATTTTATATATCTTTCCTGCATCTTTCAAAAATAGATTATAAATCTGTTATCTATATCTGAATTTCACAGTGGTAGCATCTCAGAAATCCAGATGAAAAGGATGGCAAATGCAGACTTAAGTCACAGTCCTTCAGTCTGAATGTGGCAAATCAGCTCTTCTCTCCTTGTGGAGTAGCATCAGTGGAAATAGCTGAAATTTCAGGATACACTAATGAAAAATGCATCCCATGCCACAAAAGTATCGCTAATATCACAAGTATTTAAAACTCTATACCCAGTGCCTATACGTCACAAAAGAATTTTTAAAACACATGGCATTTTTAATATGATGTGGATCTTTTTCCCTTTGCTGTTTGGATCCCTCTTTGCAATCCTACCAAAGTAAAATAAGGATTTACTACATGAACTCCTGCGGATTAGCCATGATGCCTTTCTTTGTCACTTTTCAATACTCTGCTTGTAATGGCCAAGCTGAGAAAATTTATCCCAGTTTCCAGGTCAAGGGCTTATCGTCTGCTTTCCTTCTTTCTGCTTTACTCACTAGAGTTGCATTAAGTTTCCCTCTGATTTTACCAACATTGCCTTGGCAGAACATCAGTGTCATTTTAAAGTATCATTACAATATTTGTTCTTCTAACTCTGTTGGTCTCTGCCTGCCAGCCCCAATCCTTTTCTGGGAAAGATACTATTGGTATAATTATTATTCAAACTTTATAGCACCCCAGAGACATGGGCATTGTCAACTTTTCCATTTAGTTAATGCCATAGGAAACTTACAATCTGGGTAAGAGACAAAAAATGACACGTGTATATCAAGACAGATAAGAAGAGTGCTTCGAGACTACATGGCTGCGCATGCCAAGCAGCAGTGATGCTCAGCAGCAGCTCTGTGGTGGTATCTCTTACTTCTGGTCTATTATAATAAAAGAGATTGAAGAGGAACCTCCAGAGCTATCAGATGACTGTAGCTGTTCCTTGAGAAGCTCTTTCATAGGATGGAGTGTGGCAAAGAGCATGAAGTTGCTTCTCTGAAAGTCTTGTGGTTGCTGTAAGACATTGGCTTGTCAGATGAATGGGTTGTAGGAATTGATTTCTTAGCAAAGTCACTCAGAAGAGTAGAGAAAATCCTCTGTGATGTGAGAAGGTTTAGTGCACATTATTTTGCTGAACTGGAACATCTGTTTGCAACCTGGTAGTAATGGCCTGCTAATAACAGGCTCAATGCTGCTATCGTGACAAGGACTCTCTGTATTTTAGAGACAGACTCTACTATTTCTGCCCCAAACTAACAGTTCTGAGCATGACATGTCACAGCTACAGTGCTAATTGTGCTTGTAGAGCAAGATGTGCCTCAGCTGCTTCTCTCCAGGTTATTTCTCAGGACAGAGGCCACACTTCCTGCTACTTCTTTGGACAGGACCAGGCCATCTTGTGCCTTTTAAACCAAACCTCAATATAGTTTTTTAATGCATGCAGCCCAGCTTCAGCTGGCACCAGTAAGCCTTTCCTCAGACCACATGTGTCAGTGCCTGATTATCATGACCTAAAAGCTGGTTCCGCACAAAAAACCTCCAGTGTTCATTCTGTCACCTGAAATGTGCAGCGTGTGTAAGTCCCTTGTCCTGGAAAGCTGTGCTACATCTGCTGACTCGCTGCTATTTTAGGAATGCACCAAACCCCAGGAAATATGTGAAAAGAAAAAAATCAGAATGTTTTCAAAGGTATTTGCATTGCTTAGCATTTTTTATCAGGAAGATTTCAAAGTATTTTGTGTGAATATTACTATTATCCCTAGACTGTAGCTGGTAGGGCTCGGATAACATATATTTCCTCGAATCCATGGGAGAGTTAAGTGATGAAATTAGGAATGGGATCCCCCACCTTGGCTTTCCATTACGTGTTGTAACTATCACATATCTCCATGTCATGTACATTTCTGGTATTTACAATTTAACTCAGCTGCACTCCCTGCCATTTAATTCAGTGACAATATGTGCATTTGCAGGAGTGGGGTGGGAAGGCCTATTTTTTGGGCAGGTCATGTGTGCTCTATAGTCTAAAAAGCATGTAGTGTGAAAATCTGATGGCTGTAGAAAATATCTTCCTGGACATTTTGCTGAGCCTGCCAAGAAAACTGGTAATTAACAAAAGTAATTTTTGTGACAGAAACAAAAAGGCTGACCATATGCTTTGCTTATCGTCCTATACCAGTTCTCTGGAAGAAAAATGGAACTTCAGCATTGGGAAGCATTAGAACTGAAAATACAGTTCATTACTTACCATGTTTACCTTGAATAAAAATAGAATTTAGTTTTAATGTCCAACTGCATTATTGGAAACATCTAAACATTTGATTAACAAGTTTTTCTAGGCCCAAGAACATCTGGCTGAGCTGAGGCGATGAAGTGTGCTATGGTGTGGTACGGCCCACATATGTCAGCATATGAGCTCTATCCATAGTTGATTCAAATAATGTAAAAAAATAAATAACTGCCTCAGATTATCTTATTTTGGAGGAAAAAATCAACTGAGGATGATTCCTAACTGCTGCTGAGAGGAAAAAAAAAGTTTCATAGGCTTCACTGCTGTAGAATCAAGCCAATGCAATGCAACAGTGCAACTGCAGTAAGGATGGACTGCACAGACGTGTTTGATATGTACACGTGTGAACACATTAATGAAAAATATTTTATTGCAGCCCTTCAAAAATTCTTGCAAGCTGGTGAAATGTCTTAGCTTTTCATATTTAATATTTCAATAATAGCAATGCTAATGGAATACTGGCACATATAATCACTTCTGTGTGTCAAGAAGGTAAAGTTATTCACAACCTTCATCTAAACAGCAGGTTTCTTTAAGCACTATATATATTCACTATGTTTTTACTTGGCAACAGGAGTGCAAACAACTCTTGTTTAGGGTAGGGAAATGACAATACTCCGTCGCCCTTTAACTCACTCTCTAACCCTTCTGCTGAGATGCCCAATAAGTCTGTTAACTGGTAGTGGTCACTCGTGGCAAGAGCAGCAGTAGCCTGGGAAGCAGAGCAAGCCCTGTGACCTCCTTTTTCCAGCTGCTACAAACAACTGTCTATTTAGGAGGATAATTCCAGCTTCTTTCTGCTGACCTGTGCTGGATTCAAAACTATCCTAAAAGGAAAAGCTTGGCAAGGGTCTTGAAAAACTTTAAATGCATTTATTTTTAGGACACTCAAGCAGAGGGCAAGCAGAGATGAGTAAGATTTTCAATAAAAGATCACCACCCTTCAAACAAACAGTGACTATCTGACCTATAATTGAAGATAGCTCATGGTATCTTATTTCTTGTGTGTATTATAGTACCTACATGTAGTCAAAGAGGCAAAGGAATTATGATATCAGCACAATTCGTATGACGATGGGCCAGAGCTCTTTCAGGCAAGAACTGAGGTACATTTTGCCTGTGCAATAGGATGACAACCATTGCAGTACACATTATTGTTATTCTTCAGCTGAGTGATGTCTTTAATATTAACCATTTTCTTTATTTCTCTATGTGAGTAGTACAGTGAAAAGGAATACAATATTAATAATCTTGAAGAGGTGAGAAATTTCTGATATGAACATGCTTTAATTACCTTGCCAAACAGAATCAATAAGGAAATATCTGTTTTCTTGAAAATAGTTCAGATAAATTGAAGAGAGCTGAGTGTTCGTATGTGTTTATCAAACAGTCCTGATCTGAATACTCTTGTTTTCAGAAATTGGATGCAGTGTGGCTTAAAACAGCAAGAAAAAAAATCCTTTCTGATTAAAGAATACTGTGAAGGGCAGGTCAGCCATTGATTTCAATGGTCATTTTAGAAACACTCAGTGTGATTACAGATTACAACAGTAATACAGTTCTGAAGGATTTAAGTCTTGTTTAGGGTGAGAAAAACCCCCAGTTCTTAACAACCACACTGCTCAACCTGAGAGAGGGCAGGACCTTATTGCCTCTTTCAGAAAGGTTAGAAGCTCTCTCTGGAAACAGGAACCAGTTAGTGTCATCACAGCAGACACCGAGAGGTATCAGTGAGGGCTGTAACTTCAGCCAAGCATCTCAGAGAAAAATCAGACAAACTCTTTAGTGAAAAAGATTCAGCACTAGTGCAAAAGCTTCTGGTTATAAAATCATGAGGGGAAAAAAAAGACATGCTGTACAGGTGAAATCTCAGTAGACTGATTCGGTTTTTTCCATGAAGCATTAGCAAGGTTTTAAATAGCTGCAACCTGCATATTAAAAATGCCCATGTGTATAATACATGAATAAAGGCACCTTGGCTGAATACATTATGGAACAGAACTGTCATCTTTACCCCCTTCACAACCACGCTTTTGCTTGCTTATGTGAATAGTCAAGAATAGTGATGAGCACTTATCAAAAGTTAAATTAGGCAGTGAATCAATGGATGAAGGCCCTATTTTTTTTTTTTTAAAATAAGCATTCCTCCACCAGTTCCTTTCTCTCCAGCACTTTCTAAAATCAGGCCATTTCTCTGCAGCTCTTTATTTGGACACACAGCCTGGAAAATGATCATGTTTTATCTACAGACTGACTGAGTCTTTTGTGATTCATTCACCTGCTGCTCCAGCAAAGACATAATCCCATCTTCATTTATATACCTAAGAGACAATTCAGATACAGGAAAGAAATTCTGCTACCAAAAGGAGTCTGCTACATCTGCTGTGCTTGATATATGTGAAGTGTGGCAAAAATCTCTCTGCAGCTGTTTGTCTTTGTATTTAGCATGAGACAACGTAATAATGCACTGGTAGGGCAGGAGTGACTCGCTGAATATTTCAACAAGATATGTAGATTTTATGGTGTGCTATTCAAAAAAAAGAAATATTGATTTTGACTAGCCATATATATTCCTGATCCATAAGCCCATTTCAAGAAGCAGAGTCACGGAATTTTTTGATCAAAGTAGTTTGACTTTCTCCCCTTAAGTATTGTTTCCCTGTGTAACTGTTCTGTTGTAGCTCTCTGCAGAAGGACAAGCAATTCTGCTTTTTAATGATGCACTCTCTTTAATGATGAGGGGAAAAAAGAGTGCAAGTTTTCTGGTCGAGGTAGCTCTTGTCTGTGGCGCTGGTTTTTAGCTCTCAAGTGAGTGGAACAATGTATAGCTCCAAGTGATGAAGCTTCTGAATTGCTGTTATCAGTGAGAGCTTGCTGAGAAAATGAAGTGCATGCCTACACTTCTATTCCATAGTCCATGGAAATTAACACCATTTTAGGCCCTGCATGTAGGCCTTTACAGATACCTGGAATGTATTTTTTCCTTCTGACTCATGTCTCTGTGAGTCATTTATGGGGCTTTCATATGCAAAGGTATTTTTTAGGCTATTTATGATGCTTCTTTGATTGTATTTAAGCCCTCCTTTTTAACGGGGGCTCAGCACACAGGGAAAAGAAGCTTCTTCTGGACAATAATATACAATTATAGAAATTACAATAATGTTCAGAAAATGGAACTCCCTTCCTATTGTAACCACAAACAATTTCTAATAGCAGACTTATTTACTATGTAAGTAAGGAAATCTGGTTTGCCCCTCCTTGTGTGACCTGAACAAATCCTATCATCTTGGCAACCCTCAGCACTGTGATGGCCCCTGGGTGCGGGGGCTGGCCGGAGGGCAGAGCCACAGAGGTCATCAGCAAGCCTGGAGACAGAACCTTGGCAGTGTACCCTGTACCTGGGAACAAACATCAGCACTGCAGGGAAAAAACAAAAGATGCAAGAGCATTTAAATGGCAGAGCTACTGTCTTTGCTGAAAGAAAAAACAGAACCAGCAAAGGCACTGGCAAATAAAGGACTCGGGGTTTATTGTTACCTCCAGTGGAGATTTCACTGTTCTTGTGTTGTGCACCATCTTATTACACTAAGGGCATGAAATTAAATTTCTTTTCTTCTCCAAGACTATTTGCAAGCTGCTCCCGCATCAACACGTACTCCTTGAAAACGGCTGCCAAATTTTGAAGATGGTAAAACAAAGCGATCAATTCCTGTTTAAAATGATCAGATAATACTTAGCAAAAAAAAAATCTTTCTGTCTGCCTTTTCAAACCCCTGTTGAGATAAAAGGGGGTTGTGTGTGAAAAAATCTGAAACCTCCAAGACACAGCACTTTTGTGGGAAGGCTGGAATGGTCTTTTCAGGGCTTTCTCTTCATTTTGAGAATTTTTAGAAATATAGATCTGAACAGACCAAAGAAAGGGATGAGACACCCTAAAAGGAAAGTATGAAACAATATTTAAATGATGTGTGATTCCATTTTTGCCTGAGGGCATGCTGAATTCATAAAGAGAGTCCCCCAGGATATTTCACAGTGTGGTGGTACACAGGCTGCTTCCCTGACAGGTCATTACTGCACATCATGCTGGGATCAGGTACACAGCACGCTGGTGGCTGCTTTACCTGCCTTGGTCTCAGTGTAGTCCCTGTAAACATAGGTCAAGGGCTCTGTCTTTGGCATCCCAGATGTCCAAGCAGACTCACAAGACGAGTGATTGATTTCCACTACAGGACAGAGCTGTCGGGAAAAGTTATCTTCAATTCATAAGGTTTATAGACAGGCTCCTTGGAAAACTGAGGTGCATAACACTGTCAGCTGTGTGGGGTTGGCTTCCTGAAGAACTCCTTTCTGCCTTCATGAACAGCAGCAGCCTCTGAGTGACTGAAATGAATTCATTAAAAAGCAGGAGAGAGTACAACAACAAGTATAGAACAATAGGAGGGCTGAATGTAAAATACATATTAGAGATGCATTAGAATGAATGAAACTGCAAGGAAAAAATACTTTGTTAATGGGTGCAGTGCAGGCACATCTCTCAGCCAGCAGCAGGACTGCCTTTCTGTGTTGCATGGTGTATCTCAGATGAGAAAATCTGAGCTTGCTGTGAGAGTTTTATGCAGCTGTTTTGAAACCTAGGCTGGCTCCTCTGGACTTGCAGGAGGTGTCAGTGCACTGATGGCCCTGGAGAAGGAGGATGTCCCCTCCCAAGAAATCTTCCTCTGGCAAGAAATTATCATCTGACCTTGGCCCACATTCTGCCCAGTGAAGAAGTAATACAATAACAGAGTAAAAAACATGGGTACTTGAAGATAGATTGGGCTGAGTTTGGTGATCAAAGACCTTTATCTAATTAGGCCTTCAGAAGTTTGCATTGCTTCTGAAAACTCTTGGTGAATAAAAGCTTTTTAGTAGTAGCTGATGTTTATAATGATTCTGAGGGCAAATCACCCAAATTTTCTGCTTTATAAATAGTGCAGCTCTGAAAGTTTTAGGAATACATGGAAAATGGGAAATACAGTGTTGCTTTAGTCCAGTAAAATATTCATCATTCTGAAGGCAGGCAAAATTTTAGGGTTTTCAGACATGTAGATTATTTAGGTCTGTTTGCATTTAGATTCAGAACCTGCAAAATTAGTTTCCTGGCAGAATTTGACTTTTGGCCAGTTAAAATAATTTTTCAAATCCACTGTGTTCTTTCTATAACTTTTCTGATTACTTGGACACTGAAATCACTTTTTGAAATACAGTAAGAG
The DNA here is from genome assembly GCA_013400235.1 of Oriolus oriolus. NCBI lineage: Eukaryota > Metazoa > Chordata > Aves > Passeriformes > Corvidae > Oriolus > Oriolus oriolus. The sequence continues at coordinate 261,367 of VXBT01013163.1, forward strand.
AAATATCTACTTAGCACTAGAGTAGGAAGTGTAATCTGTGACCTTATTGTTCTTATTTTAAATCTGAATGAACATTTCTTATTAAAGTGGAATAGAAAAATGTGGGAATCAATAAACTGTGTTTCAGTACGAGCTAGCAGAATTGAGGAAGTGCAGCTGGGGATAGAAAATAGCTAGAGGTTGCTTTGTAGTTTTTACTTATCTGCCTTGTGAAACCTTCATCTATGTACTTTGTCTTTCTTCCTTTCTTTCTTCTTTCTTAGAAATAACTTCAGTCAGTTTATTGATTTGTTTTTACCCCAAATTTTTAAATTTTAAAAGTAGTTGTGACTCCTGGTGTCACCAGATACCTGTCACCTTGACAGCACTTGTAGGCTTGAATCACAGCTACCTTCCATGTCTGGAAAAAGCCTTAGTTTATGAAGGCCCTGCCAGATCATTGGATGGGGACATCAGAAACCAAGGCTATCTTACTGCACTTCTTTGCAACACAGAAGTAAGGTTTAATAAGAGCTTCTTGTTTGAGCACTGGTGTTTTTAAGCCAAAAACATAATAATATGACAGATAAGACACAGGGTGTGGGGGACATGTGGAAATGACTAATCAATGCATACTCATTCTCTATTTGATCTGCATTACAGAATTTAATCCTGCTTCTTTGTGGATACAGATGGCTCCCTTGCACTGCAGCCAGCCTCGGCTTTTCCACATGAAGACAGGAAACAGTGGATGGCCACATGGGAGTGCATGGGTGATGGACTGCGAAAAGCTAAATGTCTTCACTTGCTCATGGCAGTAACATAATGGAAGTAAATAGATGAAAGACTAATAATTCTAGAATAGAGAGAAATTTAATGCTATACACACAAAAAGCAACCAGTAAATGTAAATGTGCAGTCATGTCGTGGCTGGAAATGAGATTTCTCTGCCTCAGCTTCCCCATCTGTAAGTGGAGTTGGCCCACAGATTTTCTTGGCACCCAAAAATTTTTGTACCCAGTCTAGAGATCAGACAACTTTTCTTACAGGAGACTATTCCTAATTAAAAATGGCTTCTAGTCAGGACACTTTCCTTTATGCTCATCTGCTTTTGCAGTGTCCCATTATTTCTAATTTCTGTATTGCACTATTCTATCAGGCCACTCTCTGAAGTTCCTCTCCCAACACAGTTATAGTTACTGTGCCACCCTTGGTCAGTGTTCAGCTACACTACATGACTCTCATAGATGTTTCTCATCCGTCAAATTGTTCTGTGCTTAAACATTAGCATTGCTTCTTGAAATTTCTTCCCTAAGCGCAGTGTCTCACCATCTATCACTGCCCTTCTTTTATAGCTTGTCAGCCAATTTAAAATCCATGGACAGTGCTCATATCTAACCCAACTGAGTTTAATTTTTCAAGTATGATTTCTGAGGTATTGCATCTGCTGTCTACTGATACTGGGTACAAGACTCAAAATTGCTCAGGGTTACAAATTTGTGGCCCCCCGCTGTAGTCAGCCTGTGCTGCAACACGTATGTCTAGGATCATAATTTCACTCACTGCTGTTTACTGCTCATGTTTCTGCTGTCAGCTGCTTGCTTTCCTTTAAAAAAAAACCCCAAAACCTCACTTCTGTTATTTTCCTAGGAAATGTAATGTGATTTACCAGATGATAATTTCCACAATTACTCTTTATTCATCTTCTAAAGTTCAGTGCCATCCAGCCATCTGGTGTTTCATCAGCTCTGCAAGAGCCCTAACCTACAAAGAAAAAAAACCTCACATGGCTAATTTTAAGTATGTGAATCCTAATGATGCAAAGACGACTGCTCATATTTTTTGAGAGAGGCATATAGATAACTCTTGCAGAACCAGGCCATAAAATACTCTCAAAAGATTTCTGTGGTTAATCATATAAAGTAATTAGCATGAATGCTGCAATGTACTTCATGAAGAAGTGCTAATAGGCCTTTATTAAGGTTTTCCATGCATTTCTTTACTAGCTCTTTATCAATCACCTGGGCATCAGATTTGTGGCAATATGAAGAGAAGTGTAAGTATTCACCTGAAAGGTGCTGATGTAAGTATGCTTGCCAGACATTTGGAATCAGATGCGAAGAGTTTATCATTTCTTAATTAGCCATTTTGCCTTCCCTCTTCCTGATTGCTGCTAGATATCCACATATGAGTACATTCAGTTTAGAATCAGCACGATCTTTTTTTGGTCTTCTTCCTTAAATAGCAGATTTTCTCTCTTAAGCTACTTGTCCTCACTAATATATGCGTAAAACCTCATCTTATTTGTTTTGTATCCTGCAGTGAGAATTCATTTTTTTCTGTCTAGAGAGGTGTTACTGCAAAGGAGCAGCTTTTTTCATACCCTCTTTTCTGACTATATCTGAGAAACACCTTTCAATTTGTTAATGCATTGCTTAGTTAAAAAACATCTGCCCTGTACCAATTTTTAGTGCCATTATTTAGGCGTGAACCATTTTGTGAAAGGCAGCTTGTTACTGCTTTATATCATAAATATCCTTTAAACACCTACTCTTTGAACTTCTGACTCATCAGTCTGGCATGTGAAATTCCCTTCTGTTAATTACAAAATACTGATCTTGCTCATTACCAGCATAACAATAACACCTAGTTAGGCAAAGAAGGCTGCTTCTCCTGGCAAACTGCAATGTCTCATGTTTCAGTGCTTTCTGCCACTTAGCTTATTAAATCAGTTTACACATAGCCAGCTTTCCACATGCCTCTGCAAAATCCTGAATGTTCTTTTGTAGGCTTCTGAATTCAGACTGGGTGATGTGGAATATGCAGGATGAATGTCTCTTGTTACCATTAACTTATAGAACTTATCCCAGCCCAAAAATGCATTGTTGTGCATTTTGCTAAGCAACAGAGGAGATGATGCATTTTATCTTTTTGAGTATGGATCAGTAAAACAAGGAGAAATCAATTATATTTTTCCAGGACCTGTAGTAACTCTGCAACTGAATTCCCTGAAAGCCAGTAAATGGCTTAATTACAATGTTGCTTCTTCTGAAAAGGTAAGGCCTCCAAGCCAGCCATTAACTGCTAGAAAATATTAATCAGATAAGGTAAAGGCATATTCACCTACCTACCTCAAACTGATTTGAGACAGCAGGGACTATTCAGGGTTACTTTAGCTGCTTTTATATCATTTATTTGTTATCTGCATTTTCATAAAAAAACAGTTTTCATCAGCCTGGGAGAAAGGAACATCCTGAAGATAACTTGACTGGGAGAAACAGATAGACTGGCCAATCTCTGGAGTTGGACCATGCACAGATGTAAATAATTAACAAATACCTCTTCCCCTGAAACAAAACCACAAAATATCCCCAGTAGGTTCTTTCAGACTAAAATATTTAAATTCACACTACATTCTTATGTAACCACAGTCCAGATGAGAAGTTAATAACGATAACGATAAGCAAGTGTTTGGTTGACATCCCAGTATTAAACTCTCAGCTGGAAAGTTACACAGGCAATAAATAAGCTTGAAATAAATGCTACAATGTGTTTCCTGACCTGTGAAGGTCAGGAAAATAATGTATATGTAAACATCCTGATACAGAAAGCAAGCCACTTTTAGAAAGCCTTTAGATTAAAAGCATTGTGAATTCATTTCAGGCTTAACATAACAGTCCTGATGGACCAGGATGTTCTCTGGGATAAGCACACATGGCATCTCCAGAAAGAAGAAACTTCAGCAGAGCTGAGTCAGTTCAGGATCATTTAATGCAAAATCTCCATGCAATTTCCTTTTATTTAAACCATTATTAAGAAATATCCTTCAGCTTATCACATGTGAAGCATAAGCTTCCTTTGGTATTAACTTTGACACTTGGGGGATTATATTAATATAGGTGATAGTACCTGTTAGTGAGCATTTGATTGCCCTCAGTGCAGAAGGATTTACTCTTGTTATTGATTTGTTGGCTAATATATTGGTTGGAAATCCCCTGGTATTGCTGGTAGCCGCGTATTCTAAATTTTATTGGATTTGTGGGCAATTTTCCTCTGTCTTTAAACTTATGATCACTTTATAAACAGAAGAGCCCAAGAGTAAGCTGAAAAACAATCCGTGTTTTTATTTTGCTGAAGAGGAAAGCTGTCTTGTTTTGCTTTGTTCCTGGTTGTTGATTGCCTTTGTCTGGCTTTTGTCATGGTTACTCTTGAGACAGGCAGCAAACTGAGAATACATTGCTACAGGAGCCAACAAGAGAGGAGCCATTATCTCTAATGGGCAAAGGGTCACCTGGGCAAATTTTATTTCATGCAGAGGATAGAAATCAAACCCACATACCCTTCAGTTGCCACGAGTGTATGGGCTGTTGTGACTTCTTTTATAGCACTACTTTCCCTCCTAATCATTTCCCTCAGTCCTTTAGGCAGGAGTTGATGGAAGCTCAGGATAAGCCAGCCTGACCCCTGAGGGCACCACCGTGGCCATGCAGGCAGCCCCTGCCCGCTGACACAGCCCACGGCGGGCAGCCCATGGGACCCAGGGCTGTGCAGGGCTCTGTCCCCTCCCCTGCAGGCGGGACACAGGCAGGGAGCAGCTCCTGCACCCCGGGAATGTGCAGGGCTCTGTCCCCTCCCCTGCAGGCGGGACACAGCCGGGGAACAGCTCCTGCACCCCGGGAATGTGCAGGGCTCTGTCCCCTCCCCTGCAGGCGGGACACAGCCGGGGAACAGCTCCTGCACCCCGGGAATGTGCAGGGCTCTGTCCCCTCCCCTGCAGGCGGGACACAGCCGGGGAACAGCTCCTGCACCCCGGGAATGTGCAGGGCTCTGTGCCCTCCCCTGCAGGCGGGACACAGGCAGGGAACAGCTCCTGCACCCCGGGAATGTGCAGGGCTCTGTGCCCTCCCCTGCAGGCGGGACACAGCCGGGGAACAGCTCCTGCACCCCGGGAATGTGCAGGGCTCTGTGCCCTCCCCTGCAGGTGGGACACAGCCGGGAAGCAGCTCCTGCATCCTGGAGCATGTGGTGGTGGCAGCAGTGTCTGGCTTCCCCACTCCCATGCTGAGCCTTGCTCTGTGCTCCAGTAATCAATATATTCTTAGTCTTTGTTATTTGGTCCCCAGGAGAGGTAAATTGATTTATCTTTATCTGTTCTTTGCCCAGGTGTAATTCCTCTGTCCTTACACACTAAAATTTCTGGTAGAATACCATAGAAGTGTCACAAATAATAAATGTGGAATTGGGCCTCTAGGACACAAAATGTCTCCTCTTTAGTTTTCTTTAAGAGTGATTAATAAAACTTGATCAGAATTAACAACAACAACGAAAAAGGGAGTTTAATTAAACCCATATTGGGAAATGTCTAAAGAAATAAAGTGTTTCATTATGTTATCTTAATATATCCTACAATATTCATCCAATTAAGGTTGGCACTCAAGTTGTTTTCAAGATGTGGCATGAATAAGATAACCTAAGATATCATATGATTGCTCTAGCTGAGACATAATAGTGTAAAGTCATTTTTTCCAATAAAAATAACAGTGAACAGTGCTATTAATTCATTGTAATGATGCTACTGGGAGAAGTGTACTGCTTCCACTGCTGAATAATCAACAACAGTAAATTAGCTTTAAACAACAAAATGTGTGTGTGTGCGTATGTCTCTGAGTGTAAATGACCTTGAGAACGAAGAATTGAGAAAAGCAAGCTAAATACAGTTTTAACCATCATAAGAATTTTTTTTAATTATGCATTTTGAAATATAGTCCATGTAAATTCAATACTCTGAAAGGCAAAATTCATTGTCAGTCTCTTCTTACATATTATAACTAAAATTCACAGATGTGTACTTTTACCTAAAACTTTTCCAAATTTCAGCTTTATCCCTTGAAGAAATATGGTCCCTGGTGCATTTCACTTTTGCTTCTAATCAAGAAATTCAGAAGCGAAAACATTAAAATTAATAAATCTGCAGTTTCTTACTATTTGGCTCTCAGTCCTCACTGTCTCTTTCAAGTGGGCTGTATTTAAAGAGAAAACGTTTTTCCATTGTGGATATTTTTGATCAGCCTTTTCAAGCTCGTTTGAAAGATTCAGCTTCTTAACATAGGAAATTCTTCTTTAGCTGTATTTATCTATTAATTTCGGTTCTTTCTTTCTTTCTTTCTTTCTTTCTTTTGAAGACTACATATTTTTCAGTTTGGAGTGCTTCATAGCTGGAAAATTAGAAATACTGGATTAGGTGTTGATTATTTAATTTAATAATATCCAGTGGCTCTTTCTTACTTGTTTGTTTTAAGATGGTTGTTTTTCTATGAAAATGTAGATAGAGATATATAAAGCAGAGTGAAACACTTAATGAAATATTGATTTTTATCTTGTCTTGAAAGGTACCAGTACTTCCACAATGTCTCTGCTGCAAATGTTCTGTGCAACAGAGCATTTTTGAGCATAACCTCAAAGTGACCATTGCAAAATTATTATATTGGTTTGGTGTACAACTGTTACCAACAGTTTTTTTCAGGCAGAATTTAGTATAGCTTTTTAGCAGAAACATGCACATCAAGGGACATGTGAATTCCATGGTATTTCTACAGCCTAAAAGTGCAACTTGAATGATGATAAATGCATGAGACATAATTAGAAGCAAATTAGAGATGGATTAGTATTGTCATTCTAACCACAATTGATTTTAAGATACTGAAATCTTACAGTACTGATGTACTTCAGCCCATCAAAATTTCAGGCAAATATTCATGTGCCCTTGTGTTGCTTTAGAGTCAAGAATCAACTCTCAGTAATCAGTTATAAGATTCAAACTTCTTTTGATGATAAATCATCTGAAGTAAATATTATGATGTCCACATGTATCTGTTACATGGTATTATTGACTAAAATATGTAAATGATTTTTAGTAAGTGTGATACATATGGTGGCTATATTTGTGACTGTGCTGAATGACAGTGGCTAAGTAAACAAATTATGCATTTCATTGATTAGAATGTATGCCTTAGATTTTTGTTGTCTGGAATTATGTAAAACCACAAAACTGCAATTAAGCCTGTTCCAGTGCCTGACCAACCGCTCAGGAAAGAAATGCTCCTGAGAGTCCAGCCTAAACTTTGCTGGATTCACATCTAATTCACAGGCTTGGTCAGTGTCTGAAGACCTTTTCACTGGGCCTGTTAAGGCTCTGGTGAGAGGGAACGTTCCCCCCACCCTGCATGTTGTAGCTGTTGGTGTGCACAACTCCCTTTGCCAGGCAGAAAGACCGGCTCTGGGTTCTATGGCTGGGAGAGGCAGGAAAGACAATGATTACTGAGTGGGGACAGCGTCTTCCAGAGCCTCCTGCTTCCTGCAGTGTGTGTGCGCCTGTGTGCACAGAGGGACTGCTGGGGCTTCCCCATCTTTATGTGTAAGGGATGTTTCTGTGTACATATTTGAAGTCTAATTACTGTTTGGATTTTTTTTTTAATGCACTGTCAATCTAAGAGGAAGTGGTAATGCACTTGGGCTGTGTTATTGCTCTGCTTTGCTTTTTATGGCACCTTGTGAAATAAAATGCTTGATTAAATTTAATAAAGGCTGAAATCTGAGGCTCTAAGGTTCCTGAAAGGTTGGCTAAAAATATTCTTTATGAGATTTTCTCCAAAGTCTATTTGTGCTGGCAGTTGCATAGTAACAATGAGGAGTTGCAGTGTGTTTTGGCTCTGTCCCAGGAAGACCCCTGGCTGAAACAGTGACTCAGAGACTTCCCATGGACTGCTGGTGTGATGGAAATATGTGTTAAAGTGTACATCAGACATCAGAGCCCTAAAGACCTACACAGCTGAAAATAAAATATTGTTGTCTCTAAATTCATGCCAGCATGAGCTTTTAACAATGGTTTGCATCTTGCTAGATAAATCTAGATGTAAAAACTCAGATTTGGAGGATCAGTTTTGGCACCCAGAATGATATCCTAGGTTTGCCTGAATCCATAGGAACTAAGATGCAAGAGCAATTCTAAATGGGAAAGCAAAAGCTTGCCTTTCAAATCGCCTTTTTAACCTGTGAAACAGCACACAGAGTAAAAAACTCATTTACAGAAATTATTTATTTTTTTTAGTAAAAAGCTGCAGAATCTTTAAAACAAGTGACCCTTCCATCTTAATCTAATGTGGGGGGTTTTAATATAAACTGACTTTAGTGATTTGCACTTTGGCCTTGCCTATTAAAATAAAAGGATACTAAAGAAGAAACAAGAACAGTTATAAATAATGGGTACTTGCATTATTATAAAGGAGTTTCAATTGCATTTTTTGTCAGGAAAGTCCTTATAGGGGAATGAAAGGACATTTGTGCAGACATGCTACATAATTGGCTTCGCCTGTTCATTTTGAGTTCTAACAGAAAGTTTTGAGGACCTGAGCGGAAAAAGTCTTCCTAGGCAAATAAAACTATAATAGTGATCTAGCATATGCCTTCAACCATCTGTGCTTTGCTGGCTTATAAAATTTCTATGAGAGTTTGTTTTGATGATGTAAGCAGCATTTTCTCATGCTTTCTATGCATGAGAAAACAAACAAATGCAGGGATATTGCACTGCCATTCCATAAATGAAATATTATCAGTATCCAGTTTTCTGTAGGAAGCAGTGCTATAATAGCACTCCATATCCTCTCCACTGCTTATAAAACAATAGGCCCAAGCCTTATGAAATAAAAAATTTTTAAAATAACCTTCTCTATAATCCTAGAGATTGCCTTTTTCCACACATATTTTCTGTTAAACAAATATTATTAATGAACATTTTCTAAGGCTTTTCTAGCAATAGCTAGAAAAAATTTAGAGAGCTTATCTTTCATAGGACAGGAAGAAATCAGTACTGTGATTAACATGAATTTCTAGCACAAAAACTTTCTCCTGGAAGGAGACAGCAAGTTTCTTTTAAAGAAAGAAAAGTAAGAGGACTCTAATATTAAATCTTTTTGATGCTTTAAACATGCTAAGTCTATTTAAAGCGATTTGTCTTAGGGTAAATAGAAGTGATGGAATTTTGGTTCTAATAAAATGAATAGTAAAACTATCATAGCAGATTCCTCTAGTTCCATAAAGTTTCCAGCTAAATCACTGAGACTGAGCTTTAAAGTGTCCATGCTCCTGAGAACCTTTCTGCTAAATGTAAGCTTCCATTGTTCTGATTTAGAAATTCAGCTGAATACTTATAAACACAAAAGTAGCCCCCAGAGAGCTCTGTCTGAATTGTTCTCTGGACTATGCACTTTGAAAACATGCATTAAACTTTTGAAGTTGGCATATCTTTTAGGGCTCTTCAGTGTAAGCACTGGGTGTTCAGAGAGCTGGGAAATCTGCTCACTTACTCATCTGGCTTTTACTCTTCTGGTCAGTATTTCAGTAACATGTTGAGAAGCTAAATCTACAGTGCCATATTTCCTTCTATAAAATTTGAATTTGCTTACTGGATCACTTTTTATGCAAAAATGTTGAAAATATATAACTGTCTTTGGGCTTTCTGATAGATATGATGGAAATATAATAATTTCTGGCATCATCAAGTGTGCTGATGTTAAAATTTCAGCTGAACCCGTTTTACTATTTTTCAGTCTCTGTGGGTTTTGACAATTTATCTCTCCTGCTGCTGGTTTCTTAGCTTTATGTGCTATCCAGAGTTCGGTGAAAAATTTGTCATGTTTTCCTGCTCATTATCAATTACTCTTCCTCTTTCTAGCAGTTCTATATTAGTCTGATTCTGTGGGGGAAAAAGCCCAAAACACTACTGATACAAGTTTTTAAATACTCTGTAGTAGAAGGAGATAAGCTGGGAAGATATTCCAAATATTTCAAATTTAAACCAAGAATAATTCTAACAGGACATTGGAAGGAGATTGTTGAATTTGGAGCAGAATGGTGACTCCATGCTCAGGTTGAATGCAGCCAGAAAAGTACATTTGACTTGAACACAGTGTGGTCTTTTTTTTTTTTGTTAGGAAAACTTTAAAAAATTCAGTCACCTTTGAAAAGCATAAAAATAGATTCAGCTACCAGGGGAAAGAATATAAAGCCTTGCAGAGCTTTTGCGGTCTCATAGAAAAGATGTAAAAAGCACGTACAAAGAGATCTAGAGATGTAGATGAGATTCAGCCAGGTTTTGCTAAAATGACTGGGGTAAACAAGAGCACAGAAACACGTCCAGAAGCCATCTTTTAGCAGACAATATTTCAGCTCTACGCCACTCACTGTGAGCAGCTCAGGTTGCTGATGGTTGTCTCCACAAACTTTCAGTGTCATAACAGGGTTGGTTTTCCCCTGTCAGAGCTGATCTACATAGGAAGTTAGTGCAAGGTAAACATAAAGATATGAGAGCACAGGGGGCTTTCCTCTATGAATTTGCTTCATACCATACCTGCAGACAAAACATCCGAGGTAACCAATTCCACTTCAGTGCCAGCCCACAAGGAGCAGCTGCTGCTTGCTAAATGCTTTATTCCATACCCTAATCTGTGTCACCTTCTGTAACTCTAGATCTGTCCTGTGGCTAGAGCATTACTCTAATGTTTTGCTGGCGTCTTCTGTTGGCAAGTGCCTTCTGCCACCTCTCAAACACAAAAATAAAACCTCTGCTCCTTGCCTCTATGGCAGCATTATTGCTCTTTAACAGCAAATAAAAATGGTAGCAAAATGTTTGCAGCTGTAGAAAGGATTCTTTAACCTGAAAACATTGTGAAGGAATAATCTGGTTATATTTAAGATAGAATAAAGAAATGTAAAGGTTAGAAACCTTGGTGCTTTGTGCTTTATTTTATTTAAATGAGCAATTCCTCACATTTAAAGGAACTATCCCATAATATTCCCTTACATCCTTTTCTTGCACTTTCTATAGAAGCTGGTCATTTTCAAGGACAGAATATTGGACAGGATATGTGGGGCTTGTGCTCTGACACAGCAGATCCAGTGCTCAAATTCAAGGTGACTTACGGCACAGCTGTTGTCCTTCGTCCTGGAGCCTGTTCCGTGTGTCATCCACTGAGAAGGTGTGGCAAAGTGACAAGTTACCTAGATGTATTTAATGTGAAATGAAACATGCTGCCTTTTTTTGCTTCTGTTTATTAATTTTTTATTTTAATGGCATGTCATCTTAAAATATATACTTGAAAATATTTCTGAACTAGGGAGTGTATTAGCCTACAGGTCACTTTATTATTTATTTATGCTTTCTCCCAGACTGTCATGCTACCAAAAATGCAGCAAAGAGATTCTGAGTTTTAGGAGAGCTAGGTAATGTCACAGTGCAGAGTGAATAAAAATAATCAACAATATCAACTATGATTACTTTTTTTGTGTGTGTCTCGTGCTGCTTTTGAAGATACACACACATATGCACAGTCTGGCCCACAACGTGTTTCCATGTTTGCACAGGAAAATACTAAAAGTTCTGCTAAATCCTTTCCTGTTCTGACCTTTCAGATCTCCACTGCCTCAGTGGACCCTCCTGACCTGTAGCAGGTTTGGCTTGTTATGATAAACCATAGAAGGTTGTTTTTAAGGACCAGCATCCCATACACCTGACACTAAAAGCTGTAGGTTCTCAGCCTGCTGCACACGTATCCTTCACCCCTATTTCACTCCATACAAGTTGAGAATTTGAGTTGGAAGGTAGCTAAAAGAGCCCTTTGCCTAATCACTTGTAAAGGCAGAGCCCCACCATGGGACAGTCAAACATGTAACTTATGAACATCTAAATGCTGGAGGTATAGGAGAAAGTTCAATTTCTAATACTTGTATGGTGAACTGTTAATTTTTCTCAGGAAAACCTGAATTATGACGGAGCAGTTACACTAAGATCAATGTGAAGGTTTTGCTTCCATAAAGAGTGGATATTAATGGCTACTGATGTTAATTATGCAGCAAAATTTAGGTTGAAAATCATGCTTGGGCTGTATGGCCACAACACCTGGATGTCCAGGCAAGCAATGATTGGAAAAGGTGTGTTCATCTGGCACTTAATATCATCTCCTTGAAAAGAGTTCTGTCTGCAAGACTGAGACTATGCAGTTCAAGATATGATACAGTAAGACCTACAGACTAAAGTACAGTGAGATAGTTGCTGCTCCTTATTTTGAAATTAGTTGTGTGCAATGCATCTCATTGTCTAATACCGTTTTGGTTTTAATAGTTTGGTTTAAAACATATTCTTAAGAGTTGCTATTTTCTGGAAATCCTGTAAAACTTTTCATGAGAACTGAGCTCAGTTCCATATCCAGTAGAAAGGGGCATACTTAGGGCTAAGAACTGCACTCTCAAATTAATGTCAATAGCAGCTGTGCGTGAGCATCCAAGGACAGACTTCTTTTCTTAGGGTATGTTCCACTTTGATGTTCCTAGAGTCTATAACCTTTTAAAGTTAATGGGAGTTACATGCTGCAGTATACATCAAGGAAAAAAGATACACCCTGCAGTTAAATATAATAACATTCCTCTTCATAGACCACTACTGGGCACTGTGTTCACATTGCTGAAAAACATGCCTTGAATGAGGCCCTGTACTAGTGATTTATGTAGTTATTTGCATCTGCCACTGCAAACAGAAATAGATGTGTTGGCCTGTCATGGCAATGGGCTAAGACTAACAAGTTCTTACTACACCATGACAAATCTTTAGTGTGGCAAATCAGCAGCTCTGCGGCTGCAACTGCCAGCTCCCAGCAGTGCTGCCTGACACCGGGACTAAAGCAGCAAGGGCTGACCTGCTGTGAGTGATTTCTGTCACTATTCTGGAGGCATGCATGTGTCTAGGACTCCTCTGGCCACTAGTGGAGAGAAAAGACTAGATTTTCTGGGTTTATAGCATGTATGTCGCAGGAATAGAATTTCATTATAGGTCTCCATGATTCCTTTCAGCACTGTAAAAGTTTGCATGTGTGTGTTTGTGGCCATGAGCTCCTCTGCCTCTGAGGAACCCTTCTGCCTGGCTGTGACACCGCCCAGCTCCTGCTCCCATGCTGGAAGCTCCCCACCTGTCTTGGAGCAGCTGCTGCAGAAACACTGTGCTGTGATTGTTTTGTTGTAAGAGACAACAGCAATAACTATTTAATAACATAACCAGGCAGTGCCTCAGAAAAGGGAATATGATGTTTACCCTTGAGTATATAGTACCATTTTATCTGCTTAATCTGAATGACACCTTTTGAACGCAGCACATTTTATATTGATGAAGCAATGCCACGACAGCTTCCTGCACCTGCTCTTTCTGCTGCCTGAAAGTGGCTGTAATTATTAACGCGATAGCTAATCAACAAGAATAGCTGCCAGACACTATTTAATAGCCTCAAATTTCTCTTCTCCAGAAACTGAGGACATGAAAGAAAAAACGAGTTTGCAATATGTTCATTGATTGCAATATGTTCATTCTTACCTCTACACGTTTTGTGTTGAAATCAAGTAACATTGTTCCACTGGAGTCTGAGCCACAATATGGAACAAAAACCTGTTCTACAGCACATCTTACAAGGAAAATTTAAAAAAACACTGCAGATATCACTAACTTGTGATAATCTTCCTTGAAAATATCCATCTTACACTGTAGTTGTAAACAAGTGGATGTGAGTACTATCTGCTATGGATGTTCATAACACTATTGTTTCAGTTGAGTAAGCTTGATATTTTAAACAGTATTGCCATCTTGTGGTATGACAAGTTTTATCATTTTGTTTCTTTTTGCAACTTTTTGATCTTTATTTATTGGCAAGAATTCCTGAAATGCTGTAGCACATGCAACAGAATAAGTATTGCCCCAGTTATAAAATATTCACGGAAAGAAAAAAAGCCTAAATCTGAATGTCATAATATATCTCAATGTTCATCAGTCCTTTGGCAATGTAATTTTATCCTCTTCCACTGAAAGGAAGGGAGTCGGATCATTGTGAGACACCTGATTGTAGGGGGTGCCTTATTAATTATTGCCCACTTTTGAAATGAGTTTGTTCCAGACACATATTCTTCAGCAAGGGTCTGGACTCCTCATGTGTGCTGGGTCACACCTGGTGGCACATGGTCTCACTGAATGAAAGTAAGAGGCTAGGACTTCTGCTGCAGATGAGGAGACAGACAAGACTTTTTTTTCCTCCCTTTTCTAAGAAAAATGTCAAGCTACTAATTTTCTGCTCAAGTAGCAAGTCTTATATCAGAACTTCTTATACTCTTGTTATCAATCTTCTGGTGACCCCAAGAGAGTATTACCTGACACACACCCAGAGCCAGGGCTTTCCACATCTGAAGTAAGGCCCTGTAAGCGAGCAATGGTTTCCCTGGGTCTTTGCTCTTTCACACTCATCTGGGAATTGTTCTACCTGCTATAAAATCAGTAGTTTTCAACATTATGCATTTGAGGTCCTATAGAAAATCTCACTGTGAAACACGGTATAATGTACATGAACTCATAAACTAGATCTTTTTCTTTCAGGACACTGAGGTTGAGCCTATGAAGAAGAATTTCCTGGTTTGGAGGTAAAGTCCAGGGTTACCACATTGTTAGAAAGGGAATTTTATTGGAAAACAACTTTTCTTGATAAATCAAGGATTCCTGACAAAGTTTCTCCATATTAGAGCTTATCAAAGCTGTTCGTGTCCATGAAGTGTTCTGTTTTAACTTTCCTGACCACTAATTGAAAAAGATGAGTTTGTGGAAGTACTGTCTTCAGCCTGGAAAGTCCCCAGATGAGTAGCCTTCTAAAGGAAATATGCTAAACACAAAAAACAGGATCTGTATTTACCTATGAGTTTCAGGACTGAGTTACAACACTTACTGACATCCAGTTTTTTCTTTGAGCAGTGAGCATTGCTGGAAGATCTGTGCTACAATGTTCCTGTTTTCACTCCTATCCCAAAATACCATTTTGACTGGTAAGAAATTTTCCCTCTATGAGAAACCAGAAAGCAAACATGAAAATAAATTAGGATTTTAACAATCTTTATGTCTTCTGATGGATAAAAGCAAAATACATTACTCTTTCACTGAAGTGATACTAGAAAATGTAGTGTTGTGATGGTTCAGGTTTCAGAACACTCTACACATGATGTACTGCACATACTTTACACCTAGAACCTGACTGAGATAAAAGATGAGGATTGAATTTATTTATGCACGAATGCAGTGAACATCTGCCAAAATATATCTAGTTATTTTAATTCTCCCTTTCAACAAAGTTGACCATCTGCTCTGTCATCAGCAAAAATCTTGTTCTGAGAGCCAAATCAAAAGATCTCCTGTCTTTTGTACCTTGTTCGCGCTTAACAGAAACAACATTTTAATGGTATCCATCTGTAGCTGTGATGGTGACCTGCAGCAGGTACATACTCATGGAGTCAAACTTAGCAGCTGGAGCTGTAGAAAGCGGAATGACAGTTAAAATGTTTAGGTTCTGTGAATGACTAAAAGGCATCAAATTAGGTGTGCTGCTTAAAACAGTCATTCTGTATAATTTTAATACAGAATTTTCAGACACCTATAAAAACCAATGACACAGAAATTAAAATATACATACATTTCTTGAGGTGAGCCTAAAGTCTGCAATGAAACCACTAAACTTTTATCTTTATAGTTCTGTGTACACAATAATGCAGAAAGGTTCTATCACTGCATAAATATAAAATGTAACACAATAACACACAAATTGACAACATAGTCTTTAATATGAAAAACTAAGTTTTTTATGTTCTGATTTTAACATAATTGCTCAAACTACAGAATAGTACATTCCATTTCATGAGGGAAAGTAAGAGGCAAATGTTAGAACCTTTACACTACTTCAGTGCTCAATAACAGAAAAGTGTTAGAGAATAGGATATTATTAGGTCAATTGACTTCATGGGTTTCTGTATTGCTTGCACAGCCATCACTGGCCTTGCAGAATTTTATTGTCTTAGTTTTAACAATAAGAATGTGGAAGTTTTGAGGATTGTGAAGACTTCAACAAAGTGTTAACTTCCCCAAGGAAGGAAACGTTCCAGAACCAGTGATGCTCAGGGCCTGGCTCCCCTGGCCCAGGCTGCCTGAGGAGAGCTGCTCCAGCAAGAAACGCCGTGTGTGTGTTCCGGCAGCCCCGGCCAGCTGAGCTGCGCTCCCGAACCCCTGCCAGCACTTACAGTGCTTTGCTACAGTTGCCAAAACTCGAAGTTTTCTCTAATTGAAGGTTCTGGTAACAGTATATAGTTGATGCTTAGCACTCAGCAAAAGGCACCATTTATGCTTTGTGCTTATTTGCAGTTCAGTAGAACTCTTTTGTCTAGCATTGGAGTGAACTTGTTTCTGTGTGCTCGGCATAGTACTGTCAGCAAAAATTACATGACTTCATCGTTTCCTATGAATACCAATTAGTGGTTATTTTCCAGAACAGTCCAATTTAGATTAAGCTAAGCTATTAACGTTATTAGTATTTACATTACCCTGATGATCATGATCCAGCTTCTTTAATTAGGGACATCAGTATGTCTGTGTAGGAGTGCACTTCTGTAGACAGCCTTTTTAATTTTATTTTTTTTGTTGGAGACTCATTGCTGACACATCACTTTGTGTTCCCAGAAACATGCAGCAATCAGGTCTTATCTTTGAATTACACACGATCTTTTTGAAATATTTTTTAACTGAAAAATCATAGGATGGCATTCAAGGACTAGAGATTATTTGAAATTTTAAAAAAATCTAGTAATGCTTCCCTTCACTGCTCAGCTTCACAGTGGCTCAGATTTCCCAGGCTCAGCCTGTCCCCCTCAGCCTCCTGTCACTGCAGTTTAACTGCTGGGCTGGGCAAATTGGGGGAAAAGAGCCTCTGATATTTCATATAGACTCGATGCATTTTTTCCTCCATAGAGAGTGGCCTGTTTCAATATGTCAGATGTTCAAATAGATGACATTAGCATACTATCTCTGAACAAAGCACTTTCCTCTGCACTAAAGCTGTCCGGGTAATAGTAAAAAGTAATTCTGAAGTTTGATATTAAGTATAATTGAATGCATTCAGGGCACAACTGCAAATCTCTTGAAAATGTCATAAACTGTGCAAAGCTACTTCCTTGGTGACAGTTTGTTGAGCATAAAAATGGAATCTGAAGAGCCTAAGCTATTTATTTCAATTCAGTGAGGTACTCAGCTAAGCTTACAATTCTGCTACATTCTACAGAAATGCGGTGTCTCTTAAACACACAGATGATGTCTTTGTGTATCTCTGTGTGTATATGCAATATAAACACACCAGTTCCTAGAGTAAGAATATATTTACTTTCCACAATTTAAATACTTTCAAAATTAGAGAGCAACAGAATTTTAGTTTTATACATTCTTTATCTCTGGCTTAGGGCATATTGTTTCTAAAGTAAATACCAGCATAGTTTAAAATAGCAAAATTATGTCCATGACTTCAGTGGCAGCATGGACAGTTTCTCTAGAATCTTTAGATACTTGTTTCAGAAAATTTGTACATTCACACATATTAACAGTTTGGAAAGTCCTCAGTTTTGCTGATATAAGCATTTGTGCAGTTGTGTAGCATGGCTGCAAGCTAAAAACAGGCAAAAGACGTAATGAATGTAGAGAATATCTTAAAGAGTATTACACGGCTGTGAAGAAAATAGTTTTCTAATGACATGACACAAGGAATTGTGTTTTCTTGATGGTTTAGTTTTTTGAGAGCAGAATGCCTTTTATTTTTCAAGAATGATAGAAAAATCCATGGAGCCATGGACTGCAGAGGTGTTGCCAAGGTGCTCTACGGCACTACGTTCCTAAAAGTCCAAAGTAATTTTAATTAGTACCAGCACAAATGTATTTTGAACAGCTGAGCAAGTAATTATTTCATTTTCTATGTGACTGCCTTGAAATGAGACACCAAACAGACCTGTCAACTCTCCTGCTTTCTTTATGAGACTCTTCCACATGAAAAGAGAGAAAAATCATCTGTTCTCTTTCCTCATTCCAAATCTGAAGTCACCACCCACCAGAGTAAATATTTCAAGAAGCCATGTAGAAATAGAATGCATTCCTGAAAAATAGTGAAGGGAGAAGGACAGACATCAGGTTTGCTTTTAAAAAAACCCCATAAGGACAAATTTGAAAAAGAACTGCCATTTCTGAGGAATAGAAGGAGTAGGAAGAGTTCAGACTGCAGATACTTTACTATGTAAAGGGTGTTGGGCTTCAGTAAAAAGTTCTCCACTATTTCTTCATTTGTTAGGATAAGGGTGAATTAAAATTCCATCTTACTGCAAAATCATACAAGCATCTTTAAAGATGTTCTAATCTCAGTTAGAACTCAATAAGAAATAAGACTCAATATTTCAAACATTCTAAGGGAAATATGCATTAAAAAACCAAGTTTACTGTATCTGATCAGTCTCAGTGCTAATTTTTTCCCATAGTGATATCTACTGGATCTCTATGAAAATTATGGATGCACAAGAAACGTGAGATTGCGCCACTGATTATCCCAGAAATAAAAACTTATTTGCTAATTCAGACTCCTAAAAAGTTATTTGCAGAGATTGCGCATAAAGTGATCCATAAAAATTTTGTTTAATTTCCAGCCAAGTGCCTAAGGGATATCCTGCAAGCATAAGGAACGAAAAAAACCCATCACATAGATATAGATGTGTGCATATGTGTGTGTATGGATATACTCACATAATATGTATATACACACATAATTATACGCTACTTGATTTTACACTAGACCACTTGTTTCCTATTATTTTCAGAGCAGACAGATACACTGAAACCAGGTTATTTATATCTCCAATTATTATAGGTTAACTAACATATTTTATAAGTGTGTAAGTATCAGATCATTTGGGGCCAAAATTCTACTGAAAAATCCTGTTACTAGATTTTTATGTCTACCTAGATAAAAACAAGAAGGGAAACTGAAAGTGGGTTTCAGTTTGTGGCAGTTGATTTAATCCTTAGTAATCTACACTACACTGACATTCAGCATACACTTAGTTTCTTGGCTATTGACAGGAAATATTGTCAGGGGAAAGAAAAGGTGTTTTTTAAGGTGATTGAAGAGTGATGAACTATAATACGAAAATGTAAATTTTATCTTACTGATAAAAAGAAATCTGCCCATAAAGTCCATTAGGCAGTAGAGTAGCACTTCAAAAGAAGTCACGGATGGATCAACAAAGTCATGTTCAAAGTAGACCAGATAAAACATTTAAGAGCTGTGTTGAGAGGATCATCTTGTAATTATAGTGCAATTGAAATGACCCCAATGGTCTTATCCAACCTTCTGATCTCTAAGTGTGGGATAAACAGAACATGGCATTTGAGTGTGAAGATCAAATGAACAGAAAGCCACCTGTGTCTCTAGAAGATGAGTATTTTTCCAAAGTTAGCAGACATGTAAAAAGGCAATTGTATTTCATCCATAACAAATAGGAAGATAGTGAATCAGGGCTGAATTATGGGATGCTTCCTTCTTTTAGAAAAAACCCTACAGCCATCCACAGTGACGTTACATCCCTTCTCGAGTTTCTGAGCTTTGTAAATATGCTCTAGCTTGTTAAGACAAACCTTGTCCAGTCTCATGTGAGGTAAAAAAATAACTTGGCTGGTAGTACAATCAGATTTTGATACCCACATCGTGCCACAAGGAATATCAGCAGAGATAATATGTGGCTTTCCTCCTGAAGAGTTATAGAAAGCATTTTCCCACAATGTAAAAAATCAGGGAAATAAGTTTTTATTGCAGCTATTTTGGCTTCTGTTTTGGCAGTTTTTGCATGTGTAAGGGCTTTTTTTGCAGAGCTGCCACATTCGCTTCCCTTGGCAAGCAATGAGGTATTTATGTAGAGATCACAACTTAATTTATGATATCAAGGCTGGCAACGAATGTGGAAGCTATTATATGCAAAATATGTCTAACTTTATACATCTGTAGGAGAGATACTGAAATGGATTCCAAAGAACAGTAGAAAACTAGATCCAAATCCATTGCTCAAATTTTTCTGACACATTTCCTTCTCTCTAGTATCATCTGAGCTCTCTTATAAAGAGGTTTTAACATCCCATTCTTCTTATATAGCTTACAAGCCTATTACCAAAATATGGTAATCCATTTGTCAGCACAAGGTCTTTATTTTTATCATAAAGTAAATAGACAATTTGCTACAGGTTACAGCATCATAAAGTTCTATCATCCACAGCTGCTCTAAGATATAATTTCTTTTCCCAGTTAAAGCATGAATGTCCTACCTACAAGACTTAAACACGGCGTTTGTTGAACCACTAGTTTTACTCCTTTTTTTGCTGTTTCAATCTGCAATTTCTACCCATTAATTTGGTCCTCTAGACAAGTCATCCAGGACTTCACCTGTTCTCTGTTTGTGCTCTCTCTTGTTCTAGCTATCATTTGTGTTTGCCAGTATTGGTATTCATTCTAGCTTGCCACCTATCTAATTGTTCTGCCCTGCTGTCTGTCCAACAGTGCTCTGACTGTTCTGTCCTGTCCCTGTCACCACTGCACGTATCAGCTGTCCTTTGCTAACTGCACTGTCTGAACTACTGAAGGTAGATTCAAGGACTAAGGGAACAAAGGCAGAAACGTGCACAGAACCCAGACTGAGAAACCTCATGTTGTTAGCCTTTATTGCCCTAGTTACTGTTCTACCCCATCATCTGTCTTAACAAGGTTCAGAGGAATTTATCTGAGATGTAATGATACCAGTTCATGGAAATCCACATTCACTCCGTTCACTCAGTTCAGACATCCCAGGGTTGATCTCAACAAGAAGGTTCTGATATGTTGTTGATCCCGATATGATCTTGCTGCAGATTTATAGTAAAATATTGTCCTGCCATTTTCTACTAGACCATGTAAATTACATATGTTTAAATACAATTAAAAGGGCAACTACAAATGCTGAAGAGCAGGAGAGTAAACGACAAGTAAAGAGAGATTTAGGTGTCGTAGAGGTGTGGATATACATTTGTAAAGCCACCCTCATTTCCAAGAAACTTCCATTTAGAGAAATGCTATTCTTGGAATTGTATTGCTTTGTGACAAGCATTAGTAGGTCTGCAGACCAAGGCTGCTGCTGCTGCATCTATTGTGCTTTCAACAGTGGGATGCCACCCTGTGACTTCTTAACAAATGCTTGTTAACCTCAGTTTTCTTGCTAACGAGGGATATAATACAGGCTTTTTCCATTCACTTCAGTTTTGGTACCAGAAAAGAAGACACAGGAAAAAACAAGAAAACACCTGGGGGAAAAAAATTACCCTTTTCACCCTGGTGGCAATCTGTCCAACTAAGCGCTCCTTTCCTCTTCTTTTTACTGTTGCTAAACATTACAGCTGGTGAGATTCAACTTAATTGGTATCTAAATGACCAAAATTCAGTTCACAGCTATTCTGCAAGTGAAGCTTTTTATTCTGTGAGCTCAGGCAGGAATTATTTGGCCTTAGTCTTGACAATTTTCAAGGCACAAATGTGCTTACCAAACCATAAAGACAGAAGAGTTTGGACAATGATGGCGAAACAAATGGCACATTTCAAATACAGACCAATTCCAATAATTGCAATCTACCATGAGGTCCTGTAAGATAATGAGTCACCATTTTAGTTACTACTTCCCACACACATTGTAAGGGAACAGCTCAGGAATAACACCAATGTAAATTAGGCCAAAATTTGAGTGTTAATTATTATAAACATAATGAGTCCCATATAGTCACCTTGCCCAAATCCTAAAGGTTAACTTTCTTCAAGGGTCTCCTGAGTGTCTTCAGGCTCGGGAGTTTGCAGAAATTAGCATCCACAATTATTATCATTTCTCACTTGTGAACACACAGAAAGTGCTAAGCTTCCACAGGCTTTTTTCCCAACTGAAATGAAAAATACAATATGATGGCATATTTACTGTGACATCACACTTTCTTTTTTTTTTATGGGAAAAACACAAAGAAAAAAAAAACACCCCAGTCACATAAATCTTGGAATAATAGGAAAATATAGTGTAGTTAATTAAGCTAGCTACTTCTCAGTCTTGTTAGCTGGATAGTGCAATCTAATTACTAGTTTAGGACCAAGGAAGACAATGGAATTTCATTCTCTGACAAATGTTTGGTATTTCCATTTTCAACTCAGAAGTGCCACAGCACAGCTCACATTTTACTGCTCTCCTACATGGAGTAAGTCAATTTCTTAATCTTACACTAAATGCTTTGGCTATTTATCCCCGCCCTAAGTTCTTTAGTGTGCCAGCTGGGTGAAAATCCAAGCACTCACTCTCACTTTGACTCTAGTGACTGGAGATAATTCACTACTATCATCTCAAACAGTGTCACCAGCATTCATTCTTAAAACCATGCCAATTTAGCATTAAGGCAAAATTAAAATTGCCACAGCATGAAAACACTTGCAAAGGAAATATCCATATATTGTTCAGAATACATTGTGCAATGAGACTAATACACTAAGACTGTTAAAAACACAGATTGCAGATAAACACATGATCAGCAATTTAAAAGTTAGTGTTGTGTGTTGAGTTTTTCATTTGTTTCCCTTTAAAAGAAAATAACTTGAATAAAATTTTTACAGTCTCTATAAAATAGACAATAGACTGTTAGTTTCCCTTTACAGCACTCCTTCTCTTAGAAAAGTAACAGTGATTCAGGGAAATAATAAGCTGACACAAAGGCATGCAGAGCTGAACAAAAGTTTCCATATTTGCTGTTGCACTGAGCTGAGAAAATAAATTGCCATGAATAATTCAGTAAACCACTTTTTGGTCCACTCAAACACAGTACACTAGAAGTTCATGGGTTTTTTTAATCTCACTGTTTATTTCCCCTTATCTCACAAATATAAAATTTTAACTCTGTGGATTAAACCCACTAGAAGGATAAATCACCAAACTCAGAGTTTCTTTTTTTCTGACTGGACAAAAGTGAAAGCATTTACTGCCTGAATGTGGCTCTATATATAAACTTAAATGTGAGCAGTGAGCAGTTGTACCTACTAGCAGCTATTCACTTTGCTTTATTGTGCATCATTTCCATTAAATTCTGATCACTATTATGCTGAAAGCTCCATTTGGAGACAGAACTACGACAAAAAAAAAAAAAAAAGGAAAAAGAAAAAAAAAGAAAAAGAAATAGAAAAAGTGAAAGAGGAAAAAAGGAAAAAATATTTAAAATTTGTAAATTTATAATGCATTTATAGAATCAGAGGTTAGTCACATAGCTAAGCTCACTGTTTGGCCAATGAAAGTGAGCACAACTTGTAACAGAAAATGAAATATTGCATTGTGCCGCAAAATTCTATAATTTTACACTTCAGCAGATCTGTCATGCCATCCTGTTGTGTCCCAGCAAATATCTTACCTTAAATTTGATAAATTTTGTAACATAATTTCAATTTTTCATTGATTACTGGTATAAAAAATTTAAGGCCTTAGTGTCATCACTTTACATACAGAAGAGTAGCAATGGAAATTATAAAAATAAAGATAAACATTTCCTAGTACTAATATTTTTTTGAAAACTTAGATATCAGCAGTGATGTTGACTGTAACTCTGGGTTTACTGAGTTATCTGAAAGACCTGGTGTTGCTCTGGATGACACCGTTGCTTTCTTCATCATCTGTGTCCTCAAATTATAAGGCAATGTGCCAAAATCCTGAAGTAAAAGGAACAAAAAGCAAGGTCTGAATGCATGTTAGGTCCTTTCAAAGCAGTGAACATTTGGCCCACAGAGTTTTACTTACACCTAAAGCAAGTGTTTCACGATTGCTTCTTCTCCATGCTCTATTTAATGCCACTGTGAAATGCAGAGCTATGTGAATCTACATTAAGCAAAACACTCATTGCACTCCTACATCCTTGGAAAGTAGATCCACATATGTTCACAGGCACAGACAATCTCCTCCATATTCAGCACCGCCTGTTGATTTATGGACACCTCAGATCAGTGTGTGTCGTTTCAATCATTTGCCACAAAAACTGTGGGCCTTGGGGGTGGATTTGCAATTTGAAGTGTGAACCGATTATTCCATTCGGGATTGGGCAATGTCTGAATAATAGCTAGTATGGAAGCCCAGTTTCTGAGAGTTAGATCTGAATTCAGGGCTTAAGACAGTGCCTATCAATTTCAGAGGGGCCCGAGGACTCCCTGACCTGCCCTTGTGGGCAAATAACAGGTTTGCAAAGGCTATGAACGCCCTGCCTCATGAGTCTCCAGATCTTTGGCCCCTCTCCACTGAGTGGATCCAGAGGCTGAGTGGATGGACCCAGGAGGTGCTGGCCACAGCCAGTGAGGGAGACAGATGGGAGGTCCAGTGCTGGGCCAGCGAGACTCTTCCCACACCATGACTGCCCTGACAGACACTCGGAGCCCTTGGGCACACTGAGAGCCAGTATCTGCCCCCAACACCACAAAAGGGAAACAGCCCTTAAAAGTACACCTTGACCTCAAATCAGAGCAACTTCCTTCCATTTTTGCCTCCAGACCAGGATGCAGTCAGCACTTTGGCCTAGCAGAGACTGACTTAAAGCAAGGCCCACACACTCGCTTTTACCTCAGCGTTTTCTCACAGCTGACAAGGGATTCAGGAAAGCTGCCAAACCTGTGCTCTGTTTGCGTAATTCTTTGAGATATCACAGAACAAGGGAGCCTAACGCAGCAGAGGCAGGAATGTGCCATGCCTCAGCCAGCAGCACAAGGTGTAAGCAATGCCTGGATACACAGTGTGTTGTCAGGTACCTTCAGCACCTGCACAGGGAGCGTTCGCTTGCCTCAAACCACCGGGCAAGTGACACAAGAGCTGCAGTTTTGGTTTGTCCAGGCACAAGCTGACTGTGAACCAAGTAACCTGGTGGTTTCACTGAAGCCACAGCCTGGAATAACTGATTGGCTTCCTTCAGTGACCCAGACCCCAGGTGTGGTTTGTCATAAGAAAGGGATAAGCTGTATGAAGGCACTGCTCATAGCTGACAGCCCACAAGGTGGCTGCTCTGGGATACAAGTGTGTGTGCATGGATCAGCCCTGGAAATGCTGCATTTTAGCTCAGCCAGGTGCTGTCTTGGGTTCTGGTTTTTTTTTATTTTCTCCAGTGTTTTTGTTACATGGGGACTGGAGTGCTGCACTGCCTTAAAACCTACCACTGCATTGCCACTAGTTATGAGGGTATAAAGTTGCATCTAATTCATTAAGGGAAAAACATTACTCTTCAATTTCAATGCCATTTATTAGAGACAGAGAGTCTAGATAGAGAGTCACTCATGATCAAAAACCAGGAAATAACATATGGGGGAAACAGTAATACATTGACCAAACAGAGGAGAACATTTCCCCCGAATTATAATTTGGCATCAACATGAATTGCAATAAATGGATCTTCAGCATCGGTATTAATCTGGAAATTAGCCATGCCATCACCAGAAACAAACACCTGCTTTCCAGTACATTTGTTGTCCTCCTTTTGTCCAGAAATAACATCACAGTAGGTACCAGCAGGCAGTCCAGTTTGCACATAAACACTCATATTCCTATGAGAAAATAAACGTTATGTAGGCATTGTTTTCAAAACAGGTATTTCAAACTGTGTGTAACATTTTTGAACCTGATGTTACTGTTGAACAGCATTGTAAAGCATGAGCTTTCTGATCCTACACTCCTGTTTTAGCTCTCTGGACCCAGCATGCACTCAAATAACTCATGTTGGATTGCTGATGAGGGATGCTATTGTTCTCTCTGGGGACACTGTTTCTGCCACTGACTTACCAGTCGTCATTATTGAAGATGATGAAGCCTTTATTACCACGGCCAAAAGCTACTTGATTGCTGCCATTGTCCCACCAGTTGGAGAAAGGCTCACCATCCACCACATTACGGAAGATAACCATGTTCCTGAAAACACAAGGAATGCCTGGCACTGCACCTGCAACAGCTCTAAAGCCGCACGGAGCAGGAAGCAAAAGCAACTGCTTTTACTTCTTGTTTCTCCCCAGTGCCCTACTTTATTTGACGCCAGCGATGTTCACAAACCCAGTCGTTGCCACAGGTCGTGTCCTCGTTGATCGTAACAGGCTTTATGGAGCCATCCGTGTTGCTTGGGGGTCCAACCCAGTCATTGACGTCCTGTCATTAAAAAGACAAGTTTGTAACTTCTGACTGAAAATGCTGAGAGACCATCCGGAGAGCAAAGCTAGAGGGAGCATCAAAGTTTCACCAGCTAGATCCAGCGTGGGACAGGGAAATCCTTTAACAAACTGAGATGCACCAGGCTGTTTCTCTGGCCCTGGTCTGACCCTTAATCCCCATGGATGGATCTGCAGCATTACAAGCTCACCTTTCCATTTTCAAAATATCTTGGCCAGCGAAAACTTGACATCACACGTGTGAACCCATACGGATGGGCAAGCATGAAACCAACTGCCATTTTATAGAGCCTGTTTGTTGGACAAACAAGGAACAAGACGTGGAAGGAGGAACCTGCCAGAGAACAGACAGACAAACCAGCAAAAGCAAGAAGCAGCACCCAGACAAGAGCAATCCCTTACCTGGCATCCCAGAAGGTCAGAACAGAAGCTCCACCGGCCCCGTGCCCTCTCTGGTTGTCGTGATTATCCACAAAGACCAGGGCTCTGTCGGAAGGCACAAAGCCCCAGCCTTCTCCCCAGTTCCTAGCCAAAAACACAGACTTGAAGATACCCTGTCAATTGTTATATCTAGTGAATCCTGGATAAGCTGCAGCATCTTCATCCTTACTTTAAGTAGGCCATCTTTTCTCCATCCCACTTGCGGATCACTGTCCCCAGTTTGGCACTGTATTTGAATTCTGTCACTCGGCCATTTCCAAAGTAGTCGCTGCCTTTGATGGGCTCTCCACCCAAGTCAATTACCTGGTACAGGAAAGAAAACCTGCATCCCTCCTTGTCTCACAAAGACCATAAATGCAACGTACAGTACTCAACACGAGTTATTGCTTTACATTGAGAAAAAAGTATTTAAGTATTTGTGCTGCGTAGATCAACACAAAGTCAGTATAAGACATGATGGACACATGTAAAAACATGACTGAAGAAAGGAAAGGTAAAGTTGACTGACGATCTATTGTGGAGGCATTTTTAAAAATCAAAACTACCTATGTCTACAGGGCTGCTCTAATTAAATTGGGAGCTCCTTCTGGGGTAAATTGGATGAAGATGTATTGTTGTTCCTCTGAAGGAGGAGGCAAAAGAGATACAAAAGACGAAGATATAAACATAAAGGAGAAAACATGGAGATTACCTCCTGGTAAATGAAAGGTTTAGTTCCTTCAGAAAACCATTGAGTATTTAGATCTTTCAGCTTATCCAGAAATGCCCTTATGTCCCCAGGCCACATGTGCTTGGCAGCATCGATCCGGAATCCTGCTACACCAATGTCAATGAGATGGTTCATGTACTCTGCAACCTTGGAGCGCACATAGTCCTTCTCCAGGGCCAGATCCAGAAGGCTGACCAAGCGGCAGTCCCGGACCTGTACAACAGAAAAGAAAAAAATAAAGATATCTCTGTATTACACCAAAGGAAGGGTGGAGGTGGGGTGGTGGTTAATGAGATTGTATTGGATTGGGAAGAAGAAGGAAGGGAGTGATATCCAAAGTGAACAAGTCACCGTTGCACATGATAAAGCCCTACTGTCCTGGAGACAGCTGAACACCTGCCTTCCAATGGGAAGTGGTGAATAAATTCCTTGTTTTACTTTGCTTGTGTGTGTGGCTTTCTCTTTACCTATTAAACTGTCTTTATCTCAACTCACGAATTTTCTCAGTTTTACTCTTCCAATCCTCTGCCCCATCCCACTGTAAGCAGGAGGCTGAGTGGTTAGCTGCTGGCTGAGTTAAACCACAAGTCCTCTCTGGTGCCCAACATGGGACTCAAAGAGTTCAAATTAACAACGGCTATGATTAATGTGCTAGATGGAATTCATAGCTGTTACTGCTGTTTGGCTGATGACTGACAGGCTCCTGTGCTTGCCATGGGGCTCACTTGCCTCACTGTGCATTAGAGCCTAGGGCTCGTTAGCGGTTGCTTTTTGCTTTGGCCGCAGCTGCAGCCTGGGCTGCTGATCCCCTCCCTCTGGGACGTTCTGATCCTGGCACTGGCGATGGCCAGGGCTGGCACCTGGCCGGGGCAGCGCTGCTGTTCCTGCGCTGCTGTACTGGACACGCTGGAGCTCCAGTGTGGACTCGAGCCAGAGGGAATGTGACCTGTGGGTGGAACAGGTACATCTGGAAGTGTTTGTGGCCATGGAAGAGTCCACACCAGAGCGGGTACATCGGGAAGTGTTTGTGGCCATGGAAGAGTCCACACCAGAGCAGGTACATCTCGAAGTGTTTGTGGCCATGGAAGAGTCCACACCAGAGCAGGTACATCT